>JAFFST010045608.1:107039-125153 GCA_022414735.1 Noturus placidus | reverse complement strand
GAGGCCTGAAATGTGGCAAAAGGGCGAACAGTTCAAGGGGGCCGAATACTTTCGCAAGGCACTGTATACAAATCTTTTTCAAATCAAAATATTTGGTCTAGAACCTATGAATATGAAGGAAGTAAACACATTTCTCATTTGAGGTAGTAGTCTACATAAGATCATGTTCTGCACTTTTAACAAATATTTAACTATTTGAAAGCATATCCTGTTCATAATTAGCCTGGTCAGACTGATTAGCCTGATCTGTCTGGACTATCTTAAGAACTCTGATTAGGCAGAAGGGACAAAATGGGACAAAAAGGAAGTCCAAGCAAGTTTTTCACATCGACTTAACTGCAATCCAATGATAATGATACAGACATTGATAAGTTGGTTCTAGTGGAGGAAATCACAACCCAAAGTTATCAAACATATTTATTATGGTATTTGAAGGTTTGACTAGATGGATGTGTATAATTCAGACCTCAAATCAAATCAAGTATGCCTAAATACATATTATTAGTAAAAGGACGCACACCTGTACATGTATGCAATTATAAAATTAGCCAATCATGTGACAGCAGAGCAATGCATAAAATCATTCAGATACAGATCAAGAGCTTTGGGTTATACTCATATTAAAATAAAGCGATCTCAGTGATCTCAGTGATCTCTTTGACCATGAAATTGTTGTTGGTGCCAGACAGGCTGGTTTGAATATTTCAGAAACTGATGATCTCGTGTTTCACACACATCAGTCTACAGAGTTTATACAGAATGTTCTAAAAACAAAAAACATCCAGTAAGCAGTATGTGGGAGGAAAAGCCTTGTTAATGAGAGAGATCAGATGAGGATGGACAGAATGGTTTGAGCTGACAGGAAGTCTTTTGTAACTCAAATAATCATTCTTTAGGACCACGGCGAGCAGAAAAGTATCCCAGAACGTACAACACAACAAACCTTGAGGCACATTGAGTTCCACTCCGATGAACAGGAATCTCTACAGTCTACAGTGAGCACAGGGTCAAGACTGGAAAAACATTGTCTGGTCTTTTAAAGTTGCTGGTGCTTGTATAGTGTCAACTTCTAACAATCAAAATAAATTTATTTTAAAAATGTGTTCTATGAATGGAAAGTTCAGAAATAAATAAAACAAAAAGTTCCATGGCTCCAATAAATAGCAAAAACATATATTATGCACATTTAAATACTACACCTATTGATGTATGATGTTCATACTACTATTGTATGATGTTGTATGATGTATGATCTACTGTTGTATGATGTATGATCTACTGTTGTATGATGTATGATCTACTGTTGTATGATGTTCATATCGTTGAGAACCCTTGCTGGAGTGGGCTTTGTAACTGTCGCCATCTCGTGGTTGCTGTAAAAGACTGTTTGTACACAAAATGGTATCATGCGCTAGTGCTTCCACGCCGACAGGAGGCGCTCGCACGAATGCTCTGCACTTCAGCGGGAGACTCTGGGTAATTTTAATGGCGAAGTCCTGAGTGAAGCGAAATCTGTTAATAGCGAATGCGGATTAGAGCATACATTCGTGAGTCACTAAGTAGTAACCAGTTGTTGTAATATATAAAAATATCTAAACCAGCGTTAATATTCGAGAAATGGCCGAAACTAACTCTGGTAAGCTGATTTTTTTTATCATTAGCTAGTGTCACGTTAGCTGTTAGCTAGGTAGACAGACCACTGACTAAGTGTTCAGACAGCTACATAATAGCAGGTGTATAAAGGTGTTAAATGTAGCTTGCTAAAATGTTGACTCTTTGATTATGGGGTCGTTACTTTCTCCATGTAGGAGCTGTCTTGTGATTGTGTGTGTGTGTGTGTGTGTGTGTGTGTTAAACATGAACGCTAGCATGAACGCTAGCATGTGTGTGTGTGTTAAACAGAACGATAGCGCTGGCTGTTAGCTTAAACTCTAATTCTTAACGGACGCGTTATGTTTTAAATCACGCCTTTGCTTTCCTTCTTGTTTTGTTTGGAAAGTGGACCGTATAGATGGCTAGGAGGATAGCTCGAGGATGTGTAGTGGCTAGCATGTTGTGTTGCTTGTATAGCAGAGCAGCTTGGGTCTGAGCGGCACGCCCACATCACCCCTCCCCCATATCCACCTGCACCAGGAGTGCATTCTCTCTCAACAGTGTGTGAAAGTTTTAGCACGTGTAGGCTGTACCAGAGCAGATCATTCACTGCAACATTTACTTACTGACTGACTTATTTTTAATATTTTCTCCTCAGATCAAGTCAGTGACATTAAACATGACCGCATTGTTTCTCCTGGAATTTCAGACCAGGAAAAGGAAATGGCTACAAATGCCCTTGAAGCATTTACGGTATGTATTTGTTTTTCCACTTATTGTAGCTGTTATTAAATATCACAATGTCCTCACTGAGCTCTTTGAGAGTATGTTTGGCCTGTGGGAGAATGTGTGAGCCTGTACTTGAATGTGTGAGCCTGGGCGGCTGTAACTCAGTCGGTAGAGCGGGTTGTCCACTAATCCACTAATCGTAGGGTTGGTGGTTCGAACCCGGCCCGGGTGATCCCATGCCGAAGTGTCCTTGGGCAAGACACTGAACCCTAAGTTGCCACCGATGGCAAGCTAGTACCTTGCATGGCAGCTCTGCTACCATTGGTGTGTGTGTGCACTCATTTGTAAGTCGCTTTGGATAAAAGCGTCTGCTAAATGAATAAATGTAAATGTAATGTACTTCAGTCATAGGGTAACATCGGAAAAACGTTTACAAATTCATTTCTTTACAGTTATGTATGATCTACTGGATCTATATTGGTGCATGTTATTTCACTGTACATGCTGTCATTGGGAAACCTTATTTGAATAAAATAATGTCTTAATTTCTGCACTGTTGTTATTCAGATCATTTTTTTCCTTCTATTCGATCACTGCTCACTACAGTGTCGCAGAGTGTGCACTAAGAATATTAAGACCCAGATGGTTATCGATTATCCAGCTGAGTGATTTTTCTGAAATGAAGTTGTTTCTTTCTTTTCAGGACTTTGAGTTATTCATGCTTTTCATCTCATTTTGTTTAAATTATTGTCATTTACAATGCATTTACATTTATTCATTTAGCAGACGCTTTTATCCAAAGCGACTTACAAATGAGAGCACACTCACACACCGATGGGAGCAGAGCTGCATGCAAGGTGCTAGCTTGCCATCGGGGGCAACTTGGGGTTCAGTGTCTTGCCCAGGGACACTTCGGCATGGGATCACCCGGGCCGGGATTCGAACCACCAACCCTACGATTAGTGGATTAGTGGACAACCCGCTCTACCGACTGAGCCACAGCCGCCCCTTGGCATCAACAAGGCTTCTCTAGATCACTTAGAGTTGCAAATTGCTGCTGCAAGCTTATTCAACCTCACCAAGAAAAGAACCAATTTCATCTTGACTTTGGCATCCTTAAACTGGCTCCTTATCCAATGTGGAATCCAGTTTAAGGTAAAAATTGGTTTTGAAAAGCTCCTGCTGGTCTAGCTTCTTCCAGTATCTCTGATCTGTTGTACAACACACCGAACCTTGAGGCAGATTGAATTCCACTCCTACGAACAGGAATCTCAGTCTACAGTGGGCACAGGGTCAAGACTGGAAAAACATTGCCTGGTCTTTTAAAGTTGTGCCAGCCTCCCACTCCCATCAAATGTGCTCGTTCGCTCGCTATCGTGCTCTCTCTCTCTCTCACTCTAAGCTCTCTCCACAACATTTTTGGTGAACTTGTGTTGTTTCAAATGTGCTTTATAAATCAAATGTTCTTACTTACTGTGTCTTGTAGCCTGAGCTGTAACTTGTAACTTAAAACATCTTTGATTTCTTTCTAGTCTGGAAACTATGATGATGCCCTAAAGCAGCTAGACGGTCTCCAGGAGCTGAACAAAGATGACTACAAGATCGCTATGAACAAAGCTGTCACTGAGTTTTACAGAAGTGGCCAGACAACTACGAGCACCTTGAAGCAATCTTTAATGATGATAAAAAATCAGGTGAGAAAATACTGTGCTGAGCTGCGATATGTCTCTCATGTAGCTAAATGTCAATATTTATTTATTTATTGTAGGTACATTCCACTGTGGAAGATATCGACGGTTTGGATGATGTTGAAAACAGCATTCTCCATTACAATCAAGCCATCCTTCACTACCACATGCGGCAGTACTCAGAAGCAATAGCTATTGGAGAGAAGCTCTACCAGTTTCTGGAACCTTTTGGTATGCTTTGAAATATCATAGAAAATTTTGTTGGCGCTTTAGTCAGGGTTATGATAATAAAATAAAAGCACACATCTGCATATTGCTGTTTCTCAGCTCCAGTCATGGGGAGAAACCCTGTGGCCTGCAGTTTCAAGATTTCCCTGATCTCAACATATTTTTCCCCAAACTGGTGGTGAATGTCGATGAATCCTCAAGCCTAGAGCTGAGAAAAAGCAATATACAGAAGTGTGTTTTTATTGAAAGAATATTTTAAAGAGACACTCCAGTCACCATGTGTAAACACCTTTCTGCATCACTGACAACTGAGCATCTTGATGCGATTAACCCTCCGTTCAGTGAATTAATGCAAGTTATGATTTCATGGGTGGTGTGAATTAAAAAGCCTGACCTATGTGATTAAGATTACAGCTCCCTTTCCGGGAGCATTCATACAGTAGTGTTTCTCCTTGACACTCAAAGCTGAAGCATACTACTTCCAGGCTTTGTGTGTGGCATTCAGGAAAACAAAATAAACCCAGGAAAATTATTAAAGTGAAACAAAAATTGAATTAAGGGCACACGGTGGCTTAGTGGTTTGCACGTTCGCCTCACACCTCCAGAGTTGGGGGTTTGATTTCTACCGTTGTCCTGTGTGTGTGGAGTTTGCATGTTCTCCCCGTGCTGCGGGTACTCTGGCTTCCTCCCCAGTCCAAAGACATGTATGGTAGGCTGATTGGCATGTCTAAAGTGTCCGTAGTGTATGAATGGGTGTGTGAATGTGTATGTGATTGTGTGCCCTGCGATGGATTGGCACGCTGGCATAGGATATCCCTGGAATAGGCTTCAGGTTCCCCGTGACCCTGAAGAAAAGAATAAGCGGAATAGAAGATGGATGATGGAAAAATTTAATTAAAACAGCTCTAAGGATTTCAGAAACCATGCAAGAATACACAAGAAATTAAACCTTGCTTTTGTTTAAAGTTAAAAATTATGACCTGCTTAAGAAATAACACTGCTTAAGAGTAACTTAATTTACTTTCATGAGGTACACTGGAGTTGCCCTTTAAAAGATTTGAATTGATTGAGTAGGCATTTAAAATTCTGAGTGCTCCCACTTTACTATGCACTGGTGCAATGCGGTCGAGTGGTATGGCTTGATGGCATTCTCTGTACTAGAAGAGAAGTTTGCTCAGGCGGTGTGCTTCCTGTTGGTGGATCTGTACTTGCTCACCATCCAGCCCGAAAAAGCGCTACACCTACTTGCAATGATGGAGAAACACTCTGTACAAGGCAGCCACAAAAATGGCAAAGGAGAGGTAAGAAACAAAATGTTGAACACACAATTGTGTTCTCATTTTATGCTGTGTTTTTTTTTAAACTGATTTTCTCTTGTTTCTCCTCTTTTTCATATTTTCTTTCTCTCAGTTTGTTGCTTAGCAGCGTAGCCTCTATTGTTTCTAGATGTAATATAGACCATAGATGTTCTAGACTTGCAGTCTTCAGGTGGTGATGTGCAGGCAAGATTTGTATAGTTCTGCCTAAGGGTTCAGTATTTGGAAAGCTGGTAGTTTATAAGGATATTTATTTAAAATAAATAAAACCTAAAACCCACATAATTTTATGAAAACAGTAAGTTGTTGGTTTTCGGGCAGTTTGTAACTCAAACATTTATTATGTTCGCAGAATTACAGTATAATGCCTGTAATTGTTAAAACAAATTGTTTAAAATACTCTGTATAGTATAGTTGTAGCCTGATCTTTGCTAATGGTTTCATTTAATTTGTTACAGGGTATGAGTAGCACAGCCAGAGAATCTGCTGCTCAGAAAGCTGAATTTGCATCCTTGATTGAGGCAGCCAAGTCCCGGATGCACCAGGTAGTTCAGTACAGTAAAGTCAGCTCTACAGTTATTTGCATCCTTGGTAAAGATGGTATTAAAACAGTTATGGAAAAATCTTTGTGGTTACTGAGCTTCATTTCACACTAAAGATAGAGTGAAATCATTTAATTGGCATAAATTATTTACCTAAACAACCTGAAGAAAATAAGCAACTACGTGTGTGTTCTAATTATTGACACCTCTACCTTTTGTACTTTGTACAAAATCCCTTTGCCAAAGTAACAGCACTGAATCTTATCCTGTAATGCCTGATGAGATTGTGAACAATGCAAAAACACTCTTTGACCACGCCACAACAGAAAATGATTCCAGGTCCTGCAGGGTTCTAGGTTTTCTTTTGTGGACTCTCCTTTTTAGCACAGTTCAGGGTACTGGGATGGCCATCGCGGACGCTTGATAGGGAGAAAAGTAAAATTGCCAACTGTAAACTAGTTTACTGTTTGTACTATATGGTGGTGGATTTTATTGAAGACCTCATGTCTGTGCTAAAAGCTCGGTCGTCTGTCAGCATTTTAAGTTGAATTACAGGCCTCCTTTTCTGTGTGTTTTCCTAATTTTCCCCATGTGTGTTTTGCAGTATAAAGTGCGGGCCTACATTCAGATGAAATCTCTCAAGGCTTGTAAAAGAGAGATCAAGTCTGTTATGAACACAGCTGGAAATGTGAGTTATTGCTGAATTCCTGTGTTATGCATGGTGTTGCACATAAAGTACGTATCTGTCGGCTGTTTTAGCTTACAATATATATGGAGGAATGCGTTGTTAATATGACCTCTAAAGTATGAAAACATCTTGCCAAATAGTTTTTATAGTTCAGGTCTTGGGGGGGGGGTCTTGCATATTTTACATCTTTTACTGTGTTTCTCTCTCTCTCAGTCTGCACCATCTCTCTTTCTGAAGAGTAATTTTGAGTATCTGAGAGGAAATTACCGTAAAGCAGTGAAACTCCTCAATAGCTCTAACATTGCTGAGCATCCTGGACCTCTCAAGACAGGTACGTAATTAAAAAAAAAAACTTTAAAGTACTTCGTGTTCCATTTATATGCGAGATGTACTAACTCGCCAGTTTCTTACTTCAAACTAATATTTCCTACCCTGTTACGATCTGCTATAGTAGCATTGTGGAATCATTTAATACTCGATTCCCTTTACTTAATCAGTAAAACTAAAAATTTTCTTTCAAGGTAGCTCACTGTCTGGACCTACATTTCCCCCTTTTTTTTTGTAGGTGAATGTGTGCGCTGCATGTTCTGGAATAATCTGGGCT
The DNA here is from genome assembly GCA_022414735.1 of Noturus placidus. Classification (NCBI taxonomy): domain Eukaryota; kingdom Metazoa; phylum Chordata; class Actinopteri; order Siluriformes; family Ictaluridae; genus Noturus; species Noturus placidus. Next base: position 117,765 of record JAFFST010045608.1, on the reverse strand, counting down.
GTATTCACTTTGCTATGGGGAAGCACAACTTGGGCATCTTCTACTTTAAGAAAGCCCTGCAAGAGAATGACCATACATGTGCACAGCTAGGAGACGGGAAGAACAGCCAGGGTGAGTGGCAGAATACTTCCTACACGAGATATTTCATTTGCTAGCTAAGGTCATTCACTATACAGCTAAAAGTATGTGGATACCTGACCATGTGCTTGTTGAGCGTCCCATTCCAAAAGCATGGGCATTAATATGGAGTCTGTCTCTTTTTGCTCTTCTGGGAAGGCTTTGCTCTATATTTTGTAATATTGTTGGGGTTCCAGTTCATCCCAAAGGTGTTCAGTGGTGGTTGAGGCCAGAGCTCTGTGCAGGCCACTTGAGTTCTTCTACTCCAACCTTGACAACATTTTATCCAAGCTTGTATTATGTTCCTCATCTGAAATCTGTTCTGTTTAAACAAGGATTAAAGTTCTCCATCATAACATTGGATTCCAGTCACTGCAATCTGAAATTTCACTTGCAAAGAATTCATGTAGATGTAACATTCCTCTGTGCACCCAAGATAGTTTTAGTCAGGATTTTATCAAGTCCATTGGAGCATCTGTCTGTCTGCCAGTTATTAGTTGCTTTACGGTTATAGTGTATATTGTTTGATTGATGCTTTGACAGACATGCCATTAAGCATCAATTCTGTTTTCTTTTCCTACAGGTAAAAAATTTGCAGGTATACCTATGTGTGCGCTTCTGGCAAATAAGCGCTATGAGCTGCTTTATAACTGCGGAATTCAGCTTCTCCATCTCGGCCGGCCACTGGCTGCCTTTGAGTGTTTAATGGAGGCGGTGCAAGTATACCACTCGAACCCTCGTCTCTGGCTGCGGCTCGCTGAGTGCTGCATTGCTGCCAACAAAGGGGTGAGACAGGCTAACTTATAAACGTACACGCTAAGGATTGTCACCAGTTTCTGGACTCTGTGCTAACAACTGTTTTTTCCTCTCTCCAGAGTTCAGAGCAGGAAACTAAAGGTCTGCCCAGTAAAAAGGGAATAGTTCAGTCCATTGTAGGACAGGGATATCATCGCAAGATTGTCCTGGCATCACAGTCCACACAGAACACAACTTACAGGTGTGCTGTCCTTTTGGAGTGAATCTATTTCATTAACCTGTGAGGATGTCGTATATATAATCAATTTTGTAATGCTAAGATTTGCCTTTCATTCATAGTGTTTTCAACCCCACCATTTACATTGAAGTGTTGGTGTCTAAAGACTTTTCCTTTATTTTTAATCATATAATATATGTATATATATGTGTATGTATGTATATGTAATTTTAAAAAGATATTGTGCATAAATATTATAATGTCACTGTTAAGAAACACGGGTCTTCTTTCCACTTAAGGTGTTTCCAAGGGGAGGAGGAAATTAAAAAGAAATGCAGTCATCTAGTATAACAAATGTTTACTTGTTTGCTGTTTTAAACACACTTTTTCTTTCTTTCTGGTGGCTCTGTGAAATGTTGTACTGTTTAATTTTGCCCTGCAGGTGGCACTGTGTTCTTTTTTTTTTTTTTTTTTTTTTTAACTTGTAATTTTGAGGTACATCCTGTGTGCGTGTGTATATGTATGTATGTGTAGTGAGGGTCAGTCAGCAGCAATCCCTGTTGCAAGTATGGAGTTTGCAGCAATCTGTTTGAGGAATGCGTTACTACTGTTGCCTGAGCACCAGCAACATGAGAACAAACCAGAGAATGGCTCTAAAAACTCCAGCCAATCAGGCAGCACGGAGAGCGGCAGTGAGAACAGTGATGCCTGCAGGTATACGTCACCCAGTGTACATGTCCACACATTTACAGGCTCTTAAACAGCAATGTTCTAATGAAAAATCATTTAACAAATAAACACACACTCATACACACACTAATGTGAGGACAGTAGCAGAAGTGCAATAAGTGACATCCTGTTAGGACTCAGCAGTTACTTGATGCTTTACTCATTTTTGTGCACCTAACAGTGGGATGATTCAGTAACCTTTTCAACCTGTCGTTTGATTTACAGTGGGAAGAGCCAAGAGGGAGACAAGTTCATTCCTGCTGCGCCCTCATCACCTCTTAGAAAACAGGAAGTTGAGAACCTCAGGTAAGATCAAAAAGTGTCCACTGTGCACCGCTCTTCTGCCCTTATTCCCCTGTCTCCACCTTTCCCCATCCACCTGGGGCATTTTTCATTTATTTTCATCATCTGTCGGTCCAGACATGGGGCTACAGAGAGGAAAGAGTGGGCGGGTTGAGGGGTGACCTGGGATTGACACCCTGGTTCAGTGACATGTTTACGAGCACGCAAGCCACCTTCTCAGGTTTCCCTTCCCGGAATCTGGCAAGTCTTTTGTCCTCCAGCTAACTGCTGGGAAGCCTGCTCCTCCTTTTTTCCTTTTTCTCTTTCCCTCCCTCCTTAACCCCTTTTAATGATTGGCTTGGAGTAGATCTGGCACTAACAGAAACAGAACAAAGATGGAGGGTTAGGAAGGGTTTAATTGAGAACACCTCAATTTATGATTATGTTTAGGAAATTTACACAGTGGAGTAAATCACAACCCATTGTTATCAGAGCTGTTATATTTACTATTGAGATCTTGTAGGTGTTAGTCATTTTGACCGGTCACTTCAGTTGAGTGGGTTTAAACAGAGCACGCCTGCTCTAAACCTCCTGTACACAGAAAGGAACATGTGTAAATAATTTTGTGCCCAAGCAAGAGCTTCTAACAGAGAAAGTATTTTTAACTTCATGAATTCTCTTTTAGGTTTATAGAAAATAAATGCATCTGTTTACTGTGTCTTTACCATTTAAATAGTTAACTAACATGCTCTGCCTAAGCTTCAGCAAGACTGTACCTAAACGTTGATGTGGTTGGAGTTTCTGAGCAAGTGGCTTGGTTATGTCGAGTATCTATGACTGTCTTTGCATCACAGATGTCTGGCATTTACCTTTGCTGCTCTTTCATTGGCTGTAAATTAGGCCCCACTCAAATGCCTAATTTATTCCTTGAATAAATACATTTGCCCTTGTTTAAGGGTTTGGTTACAGCATGCATGTTTTTGTAGTTTACTAGTCTGAAATAATTTCTTTTGAATCTTTTGAAGTTAAATAAAAAGTTGAAAGGTGCATCTTAAAATGAAAGGTGTAGTTCCAACTTGTTTGTTTGATTGTTTGTTTATTTGTTTGATCACAGGTGCTGCATTTTAGCCTGTAGCGCGTATGTGGCTTTGGCCCTTGGGGACAACTTGATGGCACTTACCCATGCAGATAAACTTTTGCATCAGCCCAAGCTGTCAGGATCCCTCAAGTAATTCTCTCAACTTACCTTCCATTTTATACTTCAGAAACCATTTTTTCCCATTGTAATGGCATTTTAATTGATTGATTCTCACTTGACTGTCAGGAGAAAGACGACATGAATATGGCAGCAAATGATTTGTTTGATAAATGTCTGAAACTGTTAATAGTGCAAAGCAGCAGTGATTGATTTTGAACAATATCAGTTGTGCTGCTTTGCATTTGGCAGGAATAGCAGTTCATATTCTCTGCTCAGAGAAATGTTCTCGTTTTGTAGTATTGCTGTGTTGTATAAAAGACCATTGTGTTAGCATGGTTTTATCAGTATAACTTGTAGCTTTGGAGTAGCATTTTGCATGTTGATGATTATGCTGCGACACAGTGACACACTATGAACTAGTCTTGGAAATCCTCAAAACAACTCCTAGTTCCTTTTTTTTTGTTTTTCTTTCTATCTATTATTAGTTGTATTTTCTAACATCTGAAAGCATTTGTCTTCTCGGCTCTTTAATTCCCTTGTAGTAGAGTCCATTTGTGCTGCTTTTCATAGTCAGTAACAGATATACTGTCCTCAGGTTCCTGGGTCATTTATACGCTGCTGAAGCTCTGATCTCTCTGGACCGAATCTCTGATGCAATCACTCACCTCAACCCAGAGAACGTTACTGATGTCTCATTAGGCGTGTCTCCCAGTGAACAAGACCAAGGTAAACTAACTCACATGAACACAAAGTGTGGCTCTGGCATCACAGCTGGAGTGTCAACACAAACACAAGAACAGCAGCGTTTAGGAATATTTCCTCTTTATGGTTCCTGTGATTTATTTATTTATTTTTTTTACACATGTTCTGAACCCACAGGGTCAGATAAAGGAGATTTAGAACCTGTTGAATCTTGTAAGTATTATCTATTATTAGCTTCCTATTAAAATCACTCTCTTGACACTACAGCAGATAGTTGTGGGTTTGCTTATTCATGAGTGGTCTGAATGCCTGTGTATTTGTTTGTAGCAGGGAAACAGACTCCTCTGTGTTACCCCAGTAGTCTCAGCTCTGCCAAGGCCATGATGCTCTTTAATTTGGGCAGTGCTTATTGTCTGAGGAGTGAATACGAGAAAGCACGCAAGTGCCTTCATCAGGTAATGAACACCTGCATACAATCTACTTGGTGTACTAAGCCCTGTTCCTCATTGCTAGTTCATTGCACATTGAAAAGCTTTTAACGTTATTTTACTTTTTTTTTTTTTTCCTTTTCCTAAATGTCTGCCTTTATTTTTGCCTTTGTAGGCGGCTTCTCTGATAAGTGCCAAAGAGATTCCACCAGAAGCTATTTTACTGGCAGTCTACCTGGAGCTACAGAATGGTACGTTCTTAATATCTGATTGTTTTTCCAATATGGCAGTCTGGTTGTTTTGACAATGTTACATCCCCTTTTGTCTGAATTAGCTATCATTTTGTTTTATTAATCGAATATTGTGATCAGTAATGCATGTCCTTGGTTTAGTACATGATGAATGTGATTGCAGGTAACACGCAGCTGGCTCTCCAGATCATCAAACGGAATCAGTTACTCCCGTCAGTGAAGCCCTCGTCCTCTCCGGACCTGCGCAAGAAACCTCCGCCATTCCAGTCTGTGCAGCCCATGCAGCCTATACAGATGCCCTCTTCCTTCACACAAGTACAACGCAAATGATGCACACACACTCTGCAGTATCATAAACACCTTTTTAACACTTATTTATGAGCCTGCAGCAGCAGCAGGATGGATGGATGGATGGATGGATGAAGGAATGAGCGGTGAGGAGGACAGGATGCAGTGGAAAGGTTCAGGGAAGAGCTGCTTCCTGAGAGCTCATCTCTTCAAATGCATATTCACATCATCTGGGGTCTATGAAATGTTAAATAAATTTTATTTACAGTAAGATGTGGTGTGTTTGTTTTTAAAGCAACTACTAGAATGTGGGTTTTAATTTCACACAACAGCATGAAGTTTATTTGAATCGAACTTTGGTATGCTTGTGTCCTTTGTGTACTTCATCTGGGTGTGAGAGACCCCAAAAAAAAACAACAAAAAGAAAGAAATCTTATGTTGGATATGGTACACAAAAATATGATACAAATTGTTGCAGCATTTCTGATCGAGTATTAAATGTATGAGAAATGTGTTTTACATGTATGTACTACATTATCCCTCAGCAGATGGACCAAAAATATCAATTTCTCTCTGATTCAGACCTAACAAACACTCAAATAGGGCCTGTGTAACGCTGTTACTGCTATAGTGGTCATAAAGTCTCATTTGTAACTGAACCTATTCCACATGTGGTGGTGTTGACTACCCTGGGGTTTTTACCAGTGTGCTCATCATCATGGTGGTCCTGCAAACACACATTCATACCTAGGGACAGTCTAGGCCTGATTTATACTTCACACACCTCTGCAGACTCTGGGCTTTTTTATGGCATAATTTGCAAATAAACATGACGTCGACAAACATATAGGATTTATTATTTACAAAAATTAACACCCACAAATAAACTTAGATGGGCAAATTTTCACATCTACCAAATTACTTGTTAACAAATGACTTTTAGGTTTATTTATTTGTGGAATCAGCTGCATGTGGATTATTTACTCATCACTTGCCACGTTTCTGAACCGCCTGCTTTTGTTTATTTGTTTGTTTATTTGTGAATTCCTGAAATATTTCGCAAATCAAGCCAGAAATGTGCATCACTGCGCCCACCGAGCCTCTTGAGCTCTACAAGCCCTGCAGACAAATACGCTGCTTTAACGCCTTGTTGTCTTTGTCCTCGGTTTGGAGATTTGGGCTTTAGTGTAGAGCTACTTGACAATAATGATATTAATTTGCATTAACAGTGAAGACTCTATATGTATACACTGTGTTTTTGACCCCAGGTCTGGATGAACAATTAGACTCGGTGCAGCTCTCCAGTAATGTCTCAGAAAAGTTGGTGAAGTGATTAAAGTATTTATTCAGCGTGTTCATTTCCTTCATACGTGCTTGAGGTGATTCTTTTGGACGCAGGAGTCACGCTGGAAATTTAGGAGGAAAAAACCACGGATATTTATATTTGGGAAAACGCTGTTTCACTAGGAAAACATTTTAATTATACCCACGGTGTCGGTGTGTAGCATTTACCGTGTGTGTTTTTAATCAGTTATCCCAGTTATCGAGCAGAAATACTCAAATGCAATAAGAAGCAGCTGTTCAAAGCGAGTTTAATCCGGCCTGCAGCTCTGTGCATCTTTTAATCTGATTGGTTGAGTACGACTCTCTTATTGGTCGGTATAATGTGGGCGTTGGCGAAATGTTGTCTGAGAATCTGATTGGCGGATGCAGACCCAGTGGGGGGAAATACATAGGCGAATGAATTGATTTGTACAAATCGGAGTGAGAAATATTTCTGAAATCCGGCGATCAGTAAACAGGTGTTTGTGCATTTCAGACATATATACGAACCATCTTTCTGCTTTGTGAACAAACTAACAACATTTTTTTGTTGTTGAACTCGTGTTGTTTATTTGCAGTTTGCCACGTCATAGCCTAAATATGTCTGTCCGGCACGTTTACATGTTTACCGTCAACATGTTTAGAGATTATTTCTTGTAACTCAGAGCTACTTGAATTTAGAGCTCCATCTCAAGTCGAAGATGTTACATTCAAAACTACTCTTCTAAAAGATTGGGAAAACTTGAATGTTACGTGAGAGTCATTTCATTCAGTAATTTTCATAATCTGGAACTCCATCTGTGTGAATATGGGAAACTGGCCCTGATTCAGCTCTACATAGTGATAAGGGCTTTAGAGCAACTCATCCAGCCAGGCCTAGTTCTGGTGTATAGATATGTATATAACATCGTGTTTTTCTCCTTATTTCTACGAGTGCTGGCCAATTCTCGAATCTGATTGGTCAGGTGTTGATGAATTTTCTTTAACAGCAGCTCTAACAATAATGCTGAGCCCCCTGCACTAAACAGGTTCTTCCTGTTCTGTGAATGTGGCGTATTACTATACTGCAAGATATTTCTTTTTAAATGATTTACAAAAATCATGTGAATACGAGAACCCTAAATAATATTCTGCCTGAAGCAGTGTTTCTACTAACATTTGATTAGATCATAACTCCTCATTATTAGTGTATGTTAATTTATTCTCCTCTTTAACCCTTTTAACTGTGAAATAAAATGCACGGAAACCCTCAGTACAGATTTATTTGATAAATATAATCTGAATCTACAAGTATTAAGATCGTGGTTTAATTGTGCACAATAATAATCTGACTTAACAGAACACAATATTACATGACAGCTCCAACATGTCTACTTCTGAGTTATTTAGGTTGGAATTAAACACATTAAATTCAAGTGACCAGTCAAACAGGATTATTACTATAATAACTTAATAATACATTATTATTTTATTATTAAGAACCTCCGCCATAAACTGTAATTACTACCTGTATTTTACTGTATGTAGCAGCGTGTATGCACATTTCAGCATCTCCCTCGCAGATTTGGGGCCCCATAGAAAATAAAATAAAATTAAAAAAAAAAAAAAAAAAACTTAAAATGTCACTGTGAAATGTGGTCTGATTGGTGGCCTGCACTGGCACCAGTCCACTACGGAGTATCACCTCTGTGTCTCTCTCACTCATGTGTGGTCCCTCCCTTTTCTCCATGTCTCTCTTTAGGGTGGCCACGTTCCCTTTTCTCTATAGGCAGCTCTTTTCTCATGCTAAATCCCTTCACCTCCCCTGTGTTCATTCCTCTCCTCCCCCATCTCTGCATTGTTACCAAGATCTCTCCTCTGACAAGCTCTGTCAATGATCTTCCAGAGAAAGTGAGAGGGTGAGGTCTTTGTTCAACCTTTTTAAAAAAGAGCTCAGCTACTTAGGACACAATGCCTGTGCTCATACTGTAACTCTAGATGTTTCCATTAAATAGAGACAGATTTTGCTCACAAATGTGTTCCTTAATTTCCTTGCATTGGTTTATGTAAAGTTGTTCATCAATTCTGCAATAAAACTGCTAAATTCCTGGATACGTTATTTGAGTTAACAGCTTGGAGTTGGTGACGGCTTTGTGAACACCGTGTCTAAGAAAGCAGTGGACTATTTGGGAGTTATAATCTCCAGAATCTTCACCTCATTATCAATCATTAAAGGCTGTTTACAAACTCAGGCCATCTATGTGTGCATTGATGCCTTTGGAGATTTTATTCTGTCATGTAATACAATATAATTCTTTAAACGGATATCTGAATATTTAAATTGGAATAGAAAGATTAAGTACTTTGAGTGAACGATAAAACGACAGTCTTAGACCAACATGAAAAATGTGTTTACGTGGTTTAAATCGGTTATTTTAAGAGGCCATCTGCTTGGCCATTCTGGTCATCCCTGCAATTTGAAGCTTGGCTTTGTTGACCTTTTGGGCAGGGCTCTGCCATGACCCGTGACCCTTTGGTATGCAGGGATACCAGTTCCTCCTGCTACACTGGTGGTCATGCTGGGTTTTGTTAAATGATAATATTAGAGTTGATATGGTAAGGTATGTCATTCATTCATACTAAAGATGAGATTAATTTAATGATCATTAAAAAAAAACCCTGACAATTCAGCACTACTTACAACAGTGTGAACAATGAGTTCCTACTGCACTGCCACTTGAAACAGCAAGAAGACACACACACATTCAGGATCCCAACAAGTTTATTTAAGCATAAAGAGCTGAACATAAAATAAGAATCTGCATAGGAAAATGTTTAAAGTCAACAAAGACAAAAGCACAAGACTGTAGATCACCAAATAACTCATACAGCCTCCTCCAAGTACAGCAGCAGACCAAAATCCATGAGTATTTTATGTATGGTAAATACTGTTTAGGGAGCAAAAGAGGACCTCGTGGAGGATATTAAATGTTACATCCACCTAAAAAGACAACAGACCTGGAATCTGGCTTTGCTGTTTTGATCCTACCCTAATGGTTAGATTTTAAAGGATAAAGGTCTGAGTTTAGGCAGCAATCTCTCCACATGTCCCTCTGCATTTGTCTCAACGTGTGATTATGGGATTAAAAGCTATGATGACTAATGAAAGTGTAATGAAAACTACAGTAGTAAATGGCTGGATTGTTGCCATCAAGACAAAACAAACATTTTGATGAGGAAACATGTCATATTTGTAATATATTGAACACTGTATACATCATTCATCAATACAGTAACCAATGTAGTCTTACACTTATCAAATATATCTCCACATTGTTGCATTAGTGCTGTATGACTGATTTAATTGAACTATTTTTCTGAATATGATTTTTCTTCCCTCAATCTGGGTCTGAAAATGAACACAAATAGTAAAATTTGACTGTGAAGGATCCTGTTGAATTTAAACACAGCAAAGATATTTTTTTGTAGATAAATACAATAATGCACACACAAAAAATAGATACTAAATCCTATGGAGTACTAACAAAGGATTTACTGTAAGAAACAAATATTGACTTTGAATCAAATCTCTATAAAGCTACCTGAGTTTTGGGGATTTTTTTTTCTTCTTAGGTAATACAATCATCAAAAAAAAAAAAAAAAAAAAAAAGACCATGCACTTCTGAACTGTTTACACTTTCCTTCTGCTTTTCCAAGATTAAGAAACAGATCAAAAGTTGGAATACACCACAACTGGTGGGAAACCCGTAGAGACGCTGACCAGAAGTCCAAACATGACACTGCATGATGTGATTAGACATACTGAAGGCCAATGTTTCAGCCTGATTAATAACTTCTAGACATTTACTGCATTGTTCTGGCCATTGTTCAACAACCATTTACTGCATTGTTCTGGCACCATAAGTTACAAACTATTCCTATAATATAAACTAGATTTCCCTAATAACCACCACATATCAAAAATGCACTGATGACATACTGGATGGTTGTTCTGTGTGGCTGCTCGGTGGAGGCCCTATGCCTCTACGCATGATGGCTCCTGGGTATGACTGAAAAGGTTTTCTTCTTAAGCACAAATCAACACAACTGCAATTTTCAACTCTACTCGGACATTACTACCCACATTTCATTTTAGTGTAGCTCAGTGTAAATGTTATGTCAAACCTATGAGGACATCATCAGTGAGGGATTAAAAGAAGGAAGGGGGGGGGTGTCAAATGGAAAACAAAAAAAGCAACAGAGCAAACTCTTTGGCAGTTTCCAGTTTGATTAAATTTCAGAAGAGGAAAGTTATATAATACAATGCAGCAGTGTTAAGGCATATGAATGTAATTTCTCCTAGTCTCTCCCCCACACACAGTACCTAGCTCTGTAAAGCTATCCATCAAAGACTAATAGAAAATTTGTAGTCAAAGATGTTCACCATTTATATATA
>JAFFST010045608.1:93733-104582 GCA_022414735.1 Noturus placidus | reverse complement strand
CACACACACACACACACACACACACACACACACACACACACACACACACGAGAATACATTCATACACAAGCTAGATGAGGTAGGTATAATGCAGAGAGAGAAAAATGTTTCAAGAATGCTGGAAAATTCCCTGAGAAAAAAATCAAACAAATAAAGATCTCAAAACTCAGATCAAGAGCAAAATAGCATCACTACTAGCAACCAGTCTTTTTGCTCTACTCCTTCTCTTTGATAAATGGCGTGTGCACGAGATGAACACTTACGCCAGCAGCGCAAATCATACTACAATCAGGATAAATAGATATAGATGAGTACAAAAGAATCTACATATTACTGCCATATTTTCAACATTTAGCCATGTTTGCTCCTGATAATTGTGTAACCTAAACCTTCTTTTTTACTCCTCCGCCACCATATATTTCTAACATTGAACACTATCTCAAAAGATGAGGATTCGATTGTTTCCAAAGTCAACGGCTACAATCATTCCGTCAGGGGTAACGGCTATACCTGATGGGCGATCCATCTGCCCGAAGCCACTACCCTGAGTTCCAAACTTGCATAAGAAGTTGCCATTGGGTTCAAACACCTGAATACGATGGTTACGGGAGTCAGCCACAATAATGCGATCCTCCTGGTCCACGGCTACGCCTTGTGGACGCAAGAACTGCCCGTTACCTGTTCCCTCAGAGCCAAGAAAACGAGCAGACTGGCAGTCAGGCCTGATGACGAGCAGGCGATGATTGTTGAAGTCAGTCACTACTAGGTGACCTTCCTGGTTAAAGGCAACACCTCGAGGTGAGTCGAAATGCTTCCAGAGGGCACCTTCGAAACCATACTTGTTGATGAACACCCCATCAGGGCCGAACAGCTGTACCCGGTGGTTGCGCGTGTCCGAGACGAGAATCTTTCCCTCCGAATTGACTGCTACGTCCCAAGGGTAGTTGAACTGCCCATTTTTGGTTCCCTTTTCACCAAACTTGAGGAGGAACTGCCCATCAAAGGTGAAGATCTGGATGCGGTGATTGTCCTTATCAGCCACAATGATTCTTCTCTGGCTGTCACAGGCAACCCCAGCAGGTCGGTCAAACTGGCCAGGTCGTGAGCCCAACGTGCCAAATTTGTGGTGAAAGGTGCCACACGGCTTGAAGATCTGTATGCGATTGTTGCTTCGGTCAGCCACGATCACATAGCCTTCCTTATCAACGCAGATGCCCCAAGGTCTACACAGCTGTCCATCACCATCACCCTCTCCACCAAAGGATGCAACAGGCAGACCAATACCTCCGTAGCTGCGGCCAGATTTGACCATGACTTTGAAGGGACTTCCCTCAATGTGCTGGTTGCAGATAAGCACAGAAAGAAGATGCTCTCCTTCACTCTTGGGCAGGTAGCTAACTGTGTAGGTACCATCTTGGTGGTCAGACACATCAGCACTGGAGAGGTTTCCCTCTGGACCCATCAAGACCACTGATACACCATCTCCACCAGACAACCGTGGTTCTCCATCATGGTCATATGCCACTACTGTAAAGGAAGCCAATTTTCCCTGCAGAGCTCTCTTGAGACCTTCCCCATGGGCTTTGGTGGCTGATGCGAAGGCTCCACTGCTTATCAGGCCCATGGACTGGATGGCGATCAGAAGTGCCTGATCTGGAGGCGTGAACATAATGCGGTCATCCTCCTGTGGCTGCAGAATGCAGCGCAGTGCTTTGAGCTCCTGCAGCTGATTCAGCATGTGCTCACGTGCTAGTAGGATGTCTATGTTGCGACCTTCCTCAAGCACCTTTGTCACTGTGGCAATGGTGCTGTCCAGCTTGGTGAGGTTCTGGTGAAGCTTCTCTACCTGAAGGTACAGTGACTTGGCCTTCACCTGGCGGATCTTTTCCAACTGCATAGGGACATGAAGGAAACAGCACCAGTTGGAACAGTGAAGGGTAAAAACTGTATCCTATTGTTCTGTGATGTAACAAGTTTGAAAAAAAACTACATAATTTCAGATGTATTAATTTTTTTACAATTACTAATTGCTGGTAATCATATTTCATATATAATTTCATATATAATGAAATCCCAAGAATAATTCAATAAAACTTCAAGACCCAGTGAACTATGCCTGTGGGATTTACTGGTATTTCAAGATTTATTCAAAAGACCAATGACATGCCAATGCTCATGCTACCATAAAATTGATTAACATTGTATGACTTAGTAGTTATATAGTGGTTTGGATGACGACTGATACCATGGTGTTAAAAATGGGTCTCGGGTATCAAAGCCCAATGAATGTGTGTGAGGTTATACAGAGTGGTGTACACCATAAGTTTCTGCCCAGGCACCAGTGATACCTTAATGGCAAGGCATAATTTCCCTTAAGTGAATAAAGCCACTGTTGTTAATGGTTATATGATCAGGGTTTTCCACAGAGCGGTAAAACCAAGTGCGCAGGTTTACCTTCCACAGCAGCTCACACTCGCGCTCCTCCAGGGCTTTCTTGTGACGCAGAGTGGTAGTCTTCACCTCTGACTGCACCACCTTGGCCTTCAGTTCCACCTGCTCAGCGATGGCTTGCGCTTTCTCAATGCTTAGCTGTGAAAAACATTCAGTCAGATGATTTATCAGTGAAAAATTTATAAAATCATATACAGCATGCATAACAATATATAAACATAACCATACACCACTTACTTCAATGAAATCTAATTAAAATAGTTAACTGTAAATAATACCTACACATTGAATTGTGTATTTAAATTATACAATACAGAAATAATACTTACAAAAATTTTTTTTAATTAACCCTAAATATATTCAATAATTCATCTTCCGTAACCATTTTATCTTGGTCAAGATGTTCACAGTATTAAGACCGTGCATAACATGCGCGCGCGTGCACACACACACACACACATATCTCCCAGTAAACATGAATAAATGTAAGAAAGCATGAGGGTTCCCTTTGTGATGTTACACAGAGTAGAAAATAGAGGTCAAATTGCAGCATCATGACCCTTAACCCCTGTCCAAACAGTACAATGCTCTGGGACACGGAATCTGAACAAATCGCTCTCTGCCCATCAACTGTGACCTCAATCACACTTCCAACTAAATTATTCAAAAGACATAAATATGCACTTTCAGTTATTTCCACATCCTACATACAAGCTGCCCAAGGACTTTATGCCTTTCAAGTGTTTTATAATAAAGATTCAAAAAGCTGTACGAAATGAGTGCACCCAGTTTCTGCCGATTATAGATGCACATGTACAATAGCGCATCAGTTCAAAAGGTCCTGCATCAGTACATCTCTAATTCTTAGCCAAGTAAGTCAGTACACAAGCAAATAAACAAACAAAAACTCCCCATACAACACTCCACAGCACTGCAAGAGGCCTGAACAGTCCTCTTTAGTACTCGTGCATTAGAAAACATCATTTACGCCTCCCACGTTTTCCATGTTGCGAGTAAACAGTTTCAGAGATCCCTGACTGCTATTTTAAATCAGGTTGGAAACGCGTCTGCAACCCGAAGCACATAAAACCAGTAAATGGGATTAACTAGAGCTGATTTAGTCACAGTGGCCAGGGGTTTGCGGTGGTCCAGGCTCTTCATGGTCAAAGCACTTTCAATATGGTGTAACACACTCCTAGAGCTTTCAAGTCCATAAACGTTTAGAGGCTTCCTATTTAACACCATGTAGTAATAGGATTAGGACAAAATATAACAGCCCAATCGACCACATACAGTTGCAAGCCAGCCTCTCTACTCTGAGACTGCAGGGCAGTTTTAACAATGAGAAAGTCAGACTTATAGGGAATCAGTATGAGCAGTGGTATGGCAGACTTCCAGGTGAATTTTGGTGCTAAAAACAACAACTTAAAGCAGACAGTTAATAATCTTTGCATTAGCACTTTTTAAAAAAAAATCTGTGTAATGGCAAAAGCAGTGCACTTGTTATTAACAGTTAAAAAAATTCTATATTAAAATTACCCAAAAGCATTTTGAACACTACGTGCTGTGTGAAGCAGCTCGGTTGCAGAGGGGCATCACCCCTCAAACTGAATCACTGTGTTCAGCCTTTCACTTGTAAATTCTCCTTACTGGGTCTTCCTGACGATCAGCTCTGCTCAGTGTCACCACACACCATGTGAACAGTTCTCTGTGGGGATGCAGCCCTACCCCCACACCCCTCAACCCCCTGCTGTGATTCTTTAGCAGCAAAAGCATGAGTGATAGAAACATTTGCACAGTGCTGGACTAATGATCCATCCTGTTCAGGCCTTCAGGGCAGTGAATATGGGCAGGCAGGACTTGCGGTACTGCTTTATTTGTGGCCAGAGGGGAAAGAGAAGAGACGAGGGGGGTTGGGGGTCAAGAGCCTGCTAAAAGAGCAACACTGTTCCACTGCGTTCTTTTAAAATACTTTTTTCAGCCTTCAGAAAAATATGCATACATACAGTATTTGAATGATTCCCTCTCATTATTATTTTTTTTTAAATAAGGATTGACTACTTGAAATTGCCCTTAGGTACAGTGGATTAAAAAAAAAAAAAGGTCTACACACCCCTGCTAAAATGGCAGGTCTTTGTAATGTAAAAAAAAAAATTATCCAAGAACAAATAAGTTTTTCCACCCTCATTGTTCAATTACAAGGTTTAAAAAGCAAACATTTTAAGGGGGGAAAAAAAAGAAAAAGCTTACAATAACCTAGTAGCATAAGTGTGCACACCTTTAAACCAACACTTTGGTGAAGGAGTTTTTGATTTTATAACACCACTCGGGATACGTTTGCATGTACTAAATACGATGTACTAAACACATTAAAAAAAAAAAAAAAAAAACCCACAAAACTTTTCGCATATAGATGAAATTTTCAAAATGATCCCCATTAACACGGATCCGCGAAAACGATTAAAAAACGCTGTATTATGCATGCCAGGCCAGCAGTTGGCAAATTGTCATGTTGTAAATAAACACTACGCGCCTGCGCACATAAACATTCACGGCAACGTGTCCACCACATTGATCCGAGCAAGACTGCCCAATAAACAAATACAAGTAAACGGGGAGATGTGGTTTTTCGGGATAAAGGACAATAACGTTTATATTTCTCAAACGATTTTGGAGTACAAAAAAAACAGTTCTTTCTCCAGCTACTTAGAATCTCGATATCTAGACTCAAAAAATTATTCCTTGTCATAAGGAATTGTGAAAACTCATGCTTGTCAAGCATAGATTTGGCTTATTTTTCTTGGTTAATAAATGCGGAGACATCCCTAATGTAACAAAATTTAATGTACATGAAATGTGCATAAAGCTTTTTTCATTATGGAAATGGATTTTTGTATGTCTTTTAGCTTTTCTTGTGCTCCAGGTCAGAATTCTGTTAACAAAGCTTGATCATTTTTAAGTAACGGGGGGAAAAAAAAAAAAAAAAAAAAAAAAAAAAAAAAAAACACAAAACTGTGTTTTCAGGCCCGAAAACGCGTTGTCGTATAAACAAACAGCCAAAACGCATAAAAGGTTTGCCGTTTTTAGTTGAAAACATTGTCGTGTAAATAGGACCTCAGTCTTTTTGGGTAAGAGTCTGTCTGACTGAAGAAAAGCACCCCTAAAACATGATGCTGCCACCATCATGCTTCACCATGGTTATAGTGGTTATCTTCTGGTAGTCCTTTTTTTTTTTACATTATGGAAATAATATATCTTTTGAAATTGGTCTCACCAGACCAGAACACATTTTGCCACATGCTTTGGGGTAATTAAGTTAAGCTTGGATGTTTTTTGTGAAAAAGGGTTTCCATCTATCTTCCCCTACCCCATAGCACAGACATGTAAAGGAGATGTGCTGATATTCCTGCAGCTCCTTTGATGTTGCTGTAGGTCTCTTGGCAACTTCCCTGGTAAGTTTTTGTCTTATCCATTTGGAGGGATGTCCTGTTCTTGATGAGGTCACGGTGGCACTCTATTTTCTCCACTTGTTGATGATGGCCTTCATGGTGTTCCAAAGTACATCTAATGTTGAGATTTTTTTGTACCGCTCTCCTGGTCGAGTCCTTTCAACAGTGAAACCCTGTACAGGCTCTGTAAGCTCTATGTAGAGCATGGCTTCAGCAGTCAGATGAAACCAGAAAGATGTGAAAAAATTCCTACAGAAGCAGCTGGTCTTTATTTTGGGGTAAATCAGAATGATTTCATTGATGACAGCTGTTTGATAATTACTTTGGAACATGAAATTGAATGTGACTGGTTCATTCTGCCACATCCCCAATTATAAAAGGGTGTGCACACTTATGCAACTTATAAAATTGCACACTTATAAAATGTTTGTTGTTCATTTAATTTTTATATACTTTTTACATAAAAAGAAACATCCCTTTTTCAGGAGACTGTATTTTAAAAATCATTTTGTAAAATCCAAATAAGCTTTACAGATTTTTATTGGAAATGGTTCAAACAATTTTTCATGCTTGTTCAATGAACCATAAACAATTATTGTACATGCACCTGTGGAACAGTCCTTAAGACACTAACAGTTTACAGGTGGTAGGCAATTAAGGTCACAGTTACAATAATTTAGGACACTAAAGAGACCTTTCTATTGACTCTGAAAAACACCAGAAGAAAAACACCTGCTGCAGGGAGACATGAGGACTGCAGATGTTTCTAGAGCAATAAACTGCAGTCTGTAATGTAAGAAGCCTAAGACTACAGGGTGAAAGGAAGGACAGCTGATTGTCCTTACAGTGGAAGGTTAGGTGTAACCATGTGTCCACCCCCCCCCGATGTGATCGAGATCTTGCAAATGCCTTGGTGGAAGAGTGGGGCAACATCTCACAGCAAGAACTAACCCCTCTGGTGCAGTCCAAGAGGATGAGATGCACTGTGGTATTAAAGCAGCTGGAGGCCACACCACATACAGACTGTTACTTTAGATATTGATTTTTGATTATTTTGATATGAACTGGCATCCCAGCCAGGTTCTATTCCCATCCCAGGGCAGACTCTGGATCCACCACTCTGACCAGGATAAAGAGCTTACTAGAGATGAATAAATGAATAATAAACAGGAGGGTCTGATGTCAAATCTCTAGCACAAGCAAACATCTGTCCACACCAATTCAGCTATCTGTATAAATAAGGCCAAGTTGTTCCAGTTGTAATTGAATATACACTGCCAGTCAAACATTACTGAACGTTTCTATTTTTACAGCTTTATTACAGTTTAATCACAATTATGGCCACTGAGCAAACACAATGGTACAGCTGTTAAATAAGGAAACAAATATTTGTGCGACATTAACCGGTCGCCCAGATCCTAATGTACCTCTAAGGCAAGTATACTTTAAGGGTAAATTTATTAAGTCTATAGACTCACAGACAGTGCTAGTATTAACTGCAAAACAAATTTGTGCTCTGTAACAAGTGATGTAGATTCCGGTCTTTTCCAATTAGGGTCAAAAAAGAGACAAACAGAAATGATTCTACATTCCATATAATAAATCAAATGATGATAATTTGACAATGACACACCAACACTATATAAATAAATAAAATAAATAAGTAAATAAAAGGAACATATAAAGAGAACATATACAAAATGTATCAAATAAATAATTACTAGTTGTAAGTGTATGCTGACTAACCTGCACGGCTTGTCGTCCTTGCTGTGCATCTGCAAGCAGCTGGATGGTGAGTGCTCTGGAGTCATGCAGCACATCCTGCAGGTAGGACACACTGTGGCCCGCATGTCTCCCCACACTGCACTCCCTACAGATGGGCACAGAGCAACTCTCGCAGAAAAAACGCAGCACCTGTGAGAAAACAATGACAGACCATCACCACAACAATCACAATATTTACCATTAAATCAGCCTGCACTCAGAACAACATTCACAATTAAATGATGGGGTCCAGGCCTCCTGTTCCCTGGGATAGGGTCTAGGCCCCTCATGACACTGTGTAGGACAAGTTGTACAGAAAATGGATGGATGAAACGGATTACTGTGATGGGGGTTACAAAGGTAGAAAGTTGAACTGCCTGTTTTAACGCACCAAACACTGATCACCAAACAGCCAAGAGAATATAAAATCTGGTCCCTTAAAAACAAAACATTCATTATTGTATATTAGACACAATATTCCTTAATAACTGATGTTCCCAGAGCAGTGAGAGCAAAATTATTTGACAGTCTGCATTATTATAGTATTTACAGTAATTATCTTTAAAATACAATAAAAAAACTGACAATGTTGATTTGTACATCACTTTGTCATAATGTATTATATATAGCAACATTATCTTAAACTATGAATCTTGGAACCTTCTATGCCAACAGTCAAAATAGAATGAGGGGTAAATGGTAAATTGTAGTTTTAAATAAAGATCATTTCAATAATGCTCTCTGGAATATGATCTTGAGCTACTCAAGATGGTAAAATTCGCACACCTATATAAATATATTCTACGTTATAAATATATTCTATGTTTTAGAAGCTAAATACATACTTTTAATATATTAGTAATGTGTAAAAATATATCTTATCTCTAGAATTTTAGAATGATCAAATTACAAACCAAATTACACTGAAAAGGTGCTTTTAAAAAAGGTTCATAAGAATGATAAACATATATAAAAAATACCACAATAACACAGTACAATTAATTACTTAAGATAATTACTCAATTCAAGACAAATAATAATAATAATAATAATAATAATAATAATAATAATAATAATAATAATAAAAAACTGGGATATAAGGGTCATATTTTTAAATTATACACAATGTACCACCACAATCTGTTGTAAGGTCGGTGACTGACTAGTAACACCACAAACTAGTTCTTCAAAACGATATTCCCAATTTAGATTTTTAAAAAAAATTATTTTAAGAAAAACAGCCAAAAATTCGAACAATATTATCAAATTATACACAAATAATGTCTTGTTTGTAGAAGTGCTGCTTTGCAAATACAGATTGAATTTATCAGAGCTCAGAGAGCGTGCCTGATGTGACACAAAGGAGAGGTCCAACTTCTTTCAAGCACAAAACAAAGTCAGTCCTGATCTCAGTTTCCTGTGTTCTGATGGCTTGTTGATGGATTGCTCAAGTCCTATTGTCCTGCCATTCATTCATGCCTTTTAAGAATTATTTCATTGTTCTTTAAAGAATGTCCATCCATCAAAAGATTAGATAGTACCATTAAAGCCTTTAGTTCATTTTCCATCTGGACCAACATCACAGAATCTGTAAATGTATGAAATACTTCTTCACAAATAAATAAATCTGCATGTCAACCCCAAGCACCACACACATGCACATATTTCATGCTCCTATACAACGCTCTCTTAAGAGCCCTTTACAAGCTCGCATCAGAATGTAATATCTTTACCAAACGCCTGATCAAACGCTAATTACGTCTCCACTGTCTGCAAGCTGAAGCAGCTGCCAGTAAACTTAGAGCTGTGATTGCACTCAAGTTACCTGCTAGTAGTTGGCCCTTTCCCCATGGACCAGATGGCCTCACTGTGGCAGTGTGTACAGAGTTCATGTGGAAGTGTTTCCTGGAGGGGGAAAAAAGCCTTCTGGAAGGACACAGAAAGCAGAAAGACCTCCAGAGTTGGAGTGGGAAGTCTAACAAATCCTGAATTACTGTCCATCTGGGTGAAGCCACGACAAAGCCTCAGAACAATACAAAATGACAAAGGGAGGCCGCAAAAGCACCAAGCTACGTTGCTGGAGAATAGACTGCATTTAAATACTGAAAAACCATATATAGCCCATTATAACAGGACTAAATCTAAACAGTGTACAAAAAAACTTCACAGAAACTGTTAGAAGTGTTGGTGATGTGCATTATACGGAGAAATGCACTTTATGTACAAGTATGTAATTCACATCCTGAAGAGACTGGTGGGTTTTACTACAGACTCCTTTTCATTTCTAGTTGACCCTTTCAACTTTACACTAAAGCCAATAATCTCAGTCAATATAAATCATTTGTCAAAGCATTCATGTTCCCTCTCTTTGTCTCTCATTTACTAATCGTTCTTCCTTTCAGAGCCATGCACATCTTCATACTAGATTTAGTTTTTAGCATAAACAGTCATTAAATGAATCATTCTCTGTTCACATACTGCTGAAAATGACATGAAGAGGCACATGTTAGGTAGCAACTGCTTCTAAATATGTGCAAATTTTATTAGAGCCAAAATGTCACGTTCAAAAAATGCAATTATCCCTTAGAGCATGTAATGAGGACAAGTGTTCTACATCATGGTTTCCCCAATGATATCAATAAACAGGAGGAATATCAACTGGTTAGATTACCTAAATGAGTAAATATTTGCAGGTAATTATTAATATTGTTCCCAGTATGAGAGAAAGCAAGTCTGTGTTTTTGCCGATAATAGACTTCATTGATCTAAAAGACTGCAGTTACGTTCTGCATAAAATGCGAGACTATGGGTAGGTATTGGATAAATGTCTCATTTTACAATGTAGTAATAAAAATGTTAAAGCATAAATTCTAAGAAATAGTTACAAACTGTTCACCATGAACAGTGTTTTCATTGCAAGGTAAACATTTTCATTTTAACATCCAAAGAATGGATACTATTTTGTTGTAGGTTTTATTATGTATACAAATGGACACGTTTTATTTGGTGAAGCCTCAGTTCCATAAAGAAATCTTAATTTTTTTGTATTCAATATTTTTACAAAAGTTTCTTAATTTTGATATCTAGTGTTTCTATATATATCTATATATATATATATATATATATATATATATCTATATATATATATATATATATCTATCTATCTATCTATCTATCTATATATC
>JAFFST010045608.1:66605-84050 GCA_022414735.1 Noturus placidus | reverse complement strand
TATATATATACACACACACACACACACACACACACATACATATATACATATATATATATATACACACATACATACATATATATATATATATGAGAGAGAGAGAGAGAGAGACAGACCGCTAAAATATATATATACACACACACCTCTATCTATATCTATAGCTGCATCTCTATATATCTATATATAAAAAATAAAATAAATAAATAAAAACACTGTAGGATTGGTCCAAGGAATTATCCGAGCATATTGTATTAAAATCTATTTTGCATAGAGCTGAGAATAGAGTCCTATATCCCTTGTGAAGCTGCTGCTTTGCTGCTTCAATGCTGCATGCCCCAAAATTGTTTTGCGTTACGTTTTGTGGTCAGTGGCCGCTTTGTTGCTCGCTCTTATCAATGTAGTGTTACAACACAGTGACATAAGCATCACTTCTAATAGTCTAATATTTCAACAAACATGTGTTCCTACATTTAAAACAATTTAAAAATGTCTTTATGTGATGCTTTAAAGCAAATGTCTAGCCAACAGCCAGGCTCTCATATCATAACAGTTACGTTAAACACTATCCTCCCATAATGACACACAATAATGTGCTCATACTGCATCCAGGGAATAAGCATACAATATATTAATCAGTAGGTTAACTAGCAGCAGTGGTTCACATTTGTATGATCTTACTGTTATTAATTTGGTACCTTGACAGTGCACTGATATCTGATGCAGTACTAGACTATAGACTAGATTTTAATATTCACACTTGCCGGTTTTCAAACAGCTGTCTGGGTTGTTATATTTATCAGAAAGGATACTGTAGAATACTCACACAAACCTGCCACAAACTCTACTCTGCCTTGTCCTCCTATAACTATTACCTGTTTTCTTTGGCCTAACCACCACCTGAAATGGCATCATCCAGATCTCTGAAAGGTTAGACATTAGCTGCAAACTGCGCTCTGTCACAGACCTCTTGCTCAGACATGCAAAAAGACAGCAAGTTAGCAATCCATCTCACTAATTACCAGTCTCTTCCTTCAGGCATGAACACTAACTGGCAAAACAAGATGTTTGAGACATGCAGACCATGAACCGTGTGCGATAACTGATTGTACAAACACCTGCATCTGCTTACTGCTATTGCTACCTATTGACTGTCTAAGAGCTAATCCTTCCTGATGATTTTCATTATGCTAGATTCTGTGCAGTACCGTTTCAGCTGTAACCTGAAAGCACTCCATAATACACATGTTGTAATGACAGGACTTACTGTCAATACTGAGCTGTAAATACTTGTACCAGCTGAATGTCCTACAAAAAAAGCTAAAAATGTTCGTGAGCTTTAATATGTGCAAAGTTAGCTAATTAACTTTCTTTCTGCTTGTTATATATCAGCATCTGACTTGAGCAACAGCCAATTTAAAATCCATAAGAAAATCTTATATGAGCAATACAATTCAGATTCAAGGCTGTTGACCTAGTTAAAGAACAAGTGTTATTAATTTGTCCTTTTTTTATTGTGAGGTTTACACAAAACATCCAACCCCAAAGCAAGTTAAAATTAACTCAAAGATCTCAAAAGCACATCAGATTTTTTTTTGATTTCCAAAAAGTAAACGAAGAGTTGGACGACACGGCTCAGCAAGACCACACTAGATTCTGTTTTGTTTGCTTGGACTGCAGTCAGCTGGTCAGAGGTGAACACTGAGCTCACAAAACATTACTTTCAAGCATGAAGCAAAAGCAAATGCACAAACAAGCTTCAGGGGTGACAAAATTTCTGTTTGACGAGTAGTGAGAGACAATGCACACAAACTTTTTTTCTTTGCTTGCTTTGGGCTACACCCGTGGTTGAAAGTCAATTTTTCTTAAACTTCTTAAAGGTGCGGAGGTTTTAAAGTTTGACCCTTCAAGCTCTGCTATCACTGATGGTGTGGAGTACAACTAATTTTCCACAACAAGCCAAATCAAATGGTTTGAGTCATAGCATTTTATGACATCAATACACACAATCTTGTCCAGTAAATAAATTAATGCACGCATCACTAATCATTAAACAGTAGGTATATCCCTCCATGCCTGCTTCAAATAGCTGACTATATGGTGGTGCTTTACCACTAATAGACAATAAATCAGAGTGTCAAACTGAAATTCCACCCAGGCCACATCAGTCGTTCTCTTAAGCATCTGAAAAGTTTGTCATGTCCGCTGAGGATGCCACTGACTCTACTGCAATAACCGTTTCAAACTAGGAACTGGATTTTATGTGGCGAACACATGAGTGGAGTGATACACACAGTGAAATGTGTATGTATAACCAGCACTGAAATACAAGCTAACTGGTACAAGCCAGTTTTTACCCGACAAAAGGTTGCATGGATTCTGACCTCTGACCTGGTGTTCATACACTGCAACCCATTACCAGGGGAAAAGAAATTACACAGAGAGAGAGAGACAGAGAGAGACAGAGGGACACACACACACACACACAGGGACTAGGGATGTACCGATATCATAAAAAAGTACAAGATACTTGATACCAAAGTCAATACAATGGTGTGGTATAAAAATAAAATTGAAAAAAATTTAATTAAAAACTTGCGCACGCACATCTGTGTGCGAGCTTGCGTGCACTTAGGAGTGCTGCATAGATACACATACACATGCGCGCGCACACGCACGCACACCCCTAATACTCTGAATGCATTAGTTTAAATTCTCTGATATGTTGGCAGGCCAAAAAGATTTATTAAAAGCATGAACATTTGAATAATAATTAGTGACATTAGGCTACAGTTTGCTGACAGGGCACGGGCTGAATGGTGATGCATGGTGGCCCACTCAGAGGTAGTTCATAACACTGCAATTCGTACGCATCGTTAACAAATAAACACGCTATCGCAAACATTACATGGAGCATAACATTAGCTGGTTTCACGGCAATGCCTGCTGCCTCAAACAAACATAATATAGTTTCAGGTGCTTTGCCAAATTCCAGGTGTTTCCTCACTTTGTTTGAAATGAACGATAGCATCTTTTGCACACTGACTTCAGAGCATCAATTATATGTTTGTCATCCGCCTCGAATGCAAAGTATTTCCATATTCCATACCACTTTTCCTCTCAACGAGTCGGGGCAGAGCTAAACATCTGTAGTTTGTCCAGTGTGCCTGTAGTTGTGCCTGTAGTTCTTCACCACTTGTGGATTGACAAACACTTGCGCGTATTTGCTGCATCCATCCGGTCCGGAAGAATTGCAACCTCGGTAACTCCATTCAAACCAGTTCCAAAGCTGCTCCAAAAAAACAATAGTGTCACGTTTTAAGAATGCTGGTACCGACTTGGAACCGAAGTATCGGTTCTCATGACATCCCTAATAGACACACACACACACACACACACACAGAACAGGCAGAGTAGGAATGTAAAAGACTGCTAATGGTCAGTTGTGCTCACTCTGACCAGACTATACAGGCTGCACTAAACCAGCAAACCCAAACACAGCACCACATTCCTTTCTTTATGGCACCATTTCAAACACTAACACTTCAACGGTTTAGGGGGGGGACAAAAATCTATTTCTTAAATGGAAAGGAACAGTAATTTACAACTGTTGAATATTTAAATAGTATTTAATTGTTATTTAAGTATCTTATTCTTGAAACTAGCATATAAAGTATAGCCAGCAGAAAATGAAGCAGGGTCAAGAACATGTGCCTTTTTGTTCTGTGGGAAATGTTACATAACAGAAGCTTCTGTCACACTGTCATTATTTACAGAAATTAAAATATTCTAAAACAGGGTAGAATTTTTTTTAGTGAGAGTTAAAACATGAGCAGAGGAAAAGAGAAGACAGCATAAAGAGACTGTGGTGTGTGTATGTATAGATGAAGAGAGTAGACGATATCTGCACTGCTTCTGGAAATCATCATCATCATCACACTACTGCAGCAGAAAAGGATCTGACTGTTTACAGAAATAATTTCAGACTTCACCCAGACCGATCCTCTGCTCATGCAAACACACTTCATTTCCTTCCATGTAATGATATAGAGGTGCATCCGTCCTACATACTCTCTCCCAGGGAGATTATTTCTTTATTGTACACCAGTATCTGCTTATCCACTACCAGTGACTGTGGTTTACAATTACAGTTGCTGAGAATACACAACCTGCACATTGTGCGTCTTGTTTCATGTTCCAATAAGCTTTATAATTAGCTGAGAATTAGCTCAAATGCTCCAAGAAGCCTGAAGGAAAGACCATTACCTTGTGTGTTAGATTAGAAAAAACATGGAATCGTCCAAAGTAAGATTAGGAAACTAAAACTGATCTAAATAATTGATTCTTAGATGAATTACAATTCTCTCTTGAAAGATTCAATGCACAAAAGACACAACAAAACTGTTATAATGTTACACTGGCACAAACAAAACACACATTAATTGTACTGCTAAAAACCACTATCACATATTTGTTTCAGATTTTCGTATATTCACTCAGAAATATGTAGCTAGATTTTACATTGCAAATAGTATTATTACAGGAAGAGAACCATTCAAACACCACTGATGGAACTATGCAAAAATATATTATTTTATATATTAACTGGACTGTTCATAAAGTCCCACAATGGATATATCCTACTGATCTACAGATAATAGGTGTGATTTAATTGATTTCTGTTCAAATTAACTACAAAGACATAATAGAGTAGGATGAGAGGCACAGTTTCTTTCCCTTATGACACTCAGGTCATTTCAAACTAGGGATGTCACCAAGACAGAACTGAATAAGAAAATCCCAATCAAATGAATTCTGTCTTTTTACTAGTAATTTGCTCAAGGACACAACAACCGCAATCCGAGCAAAAACAGATATTAGAAAATACAGACTCTCAGCAAGGAGGCCTGAACGTAGCGGTGAGGACATGACAAATAAATATTATAATCATGAGTCTTGAAGGCATATAATACACAATGCACATCACACACCACGAAAAGCAGGTTTGGTCACAAAACCCCAGCATTACATTAGTGTTGCATGAAAAAAAAAAAAAAATACATAAAAAAAAAACAACGTTATTTACTGTCCATATAAATATATATTTATTTGTATTTTTAAATGACTTTATTTTAAAAAAATAAATAAAAACACTGAAAATAGGGAGGGGGAGGATTAAATTTGGATACACTTCAGCAACACAATCTAACCTAACCCTGGTCTATTCAAATATTTACAGCTCAGCTTGTGGTTTATGATTGTTTAGGCAGGATTGCTCATGACAACACGTCGACAGAGCAAAGCACACTCAGGATTGTTTAACAGATAGTGGAATTAACGCATCAGCAGAATAGCAGAAAAACTGTGTGATATGATGGGTTACCTGAGCTCTGCTGGTAAAATAAACCCAATAATAAAAAAAAGAGGGTATACAAAACACAACATTCAGCTAATATGTTTTAAAATCGATGCAGGGTTTTTATTAAAGCAGTTATCAAAATGACAAAGCATTCTGAGAACTGCTTTAATAAAAATCTGTTAGTTTTTGCAAGGCAACGACGAAAAGTGTACTGTATAAATGATGTGAAAGTTGTATTTAATAAGGTATCGTTGCGGAACAAAGTATTGAAGTATACGGTATATATGACCTCAGTAGTATTGATTTCCTGATCCTGGTACTATTCTACTCCTTTATTAACCCCCCCCCCCCCCCCCCCAATATCTGTTGTCTTTTTGACAGAGCTGTAGGTACATTACAGAGTCAAATACAGACCAAGCTTATAATCCATAAACTTGCATGGAGCCACTTGATATATTGATTACACAGTATTTATGGAACACTGAGAAGACCCTTCACCTTTCCTTCCACATATTGCTTGCAATACTATTTCTACCAGCCTGTTGGAACATTTAATCATGACTGTCTAAAAGCTGCAGTGATTAGTACTTGGTCAATGATCCAATGGGACCTGTACTGAAATTGGGTGTGAAATGGGAAACACTAAATGGTGTACACACTGTGACTCAAACTAATCTACTGTTTATCATGGATGCACACTACAGTAGTGTAGCACCTGAAGCATCTGTGTGTGTGAGAGAGATGTAAACAGAATAGTAGAGTCAAGGACTACTACTGGGAATGTTTGGCTTATGATTGAATGATTGCAGCTAGAGTGCTACCTGAAACGACGTGCATTTCAAGGACTCACCGCGTTGTCGTGTTGCTGGCAGTAGTCCATCCGGTCCTGGAAAACCGGAAGCAGTGAGAAGTTGTGAAACGCCTGGGAGAGGCTGAGCGGTGTGCCATGGCCGCCGGTGCGTGCCGGCATGTGCAGGTTCTCCGCCAGGCTATCGATGAAGTGGTCTTTGGTGAGACGGACGCGCTGGTGCGCGCGCACGCAGTTGTCGCACAGGTACTCCTGGCAGTCGAGGCAGTGCGAGCTCGCGCCGTTCCCTTCATCGCACGAGCTGCACTGCGGCTCCGAGAGCACGTGCTGAGCACGGAGAAGACCCCCGCTGCCTATGCAGCTGCTCGTGCCCTGGTCCTCGGCGGACACCACCACGTCCAGCAAGTTGCTGAACAGGAAGTTGGACGACGGCAGCGCGTCCACGCCCGACTCGGACATGGGTACTTTTTGGTCGCAGGTGGGGCAGCGCAGCTTGAGCGGGTCTCCGTTGCTCCTCAGGCTCTCCAGGCACGACCTGCAGAAGGCGTGCAGGCACGGCAGGACGTGCAGTCTTCGTGTGGACGAGGTAGTAGACGAGTTGGAGGTCTGCGATGACGAGGAGGAGGTAGATGAACTGGAGGAGATCGGAGCAGAGGAGCCACACAGCTCCTTACACAGCGGACACGTCTGCACTTCGGAATCGGGGAACGATGCCATTTGGGGCGAGAAACGGATCAGTGTATAGTCATGTGCGGCGCGGCGATTTGGCCCCGAGTATTCCGCGTAAATTAGATCATCGCATAATACATGCAGTCTACCGTTCGTCGAAATAAAATCACTAAATGTGCTAATGTTTAAGACTTCTAGATTTACGACCGTGTCTCGATCCGGGCAAAGTTGAGAACTAAGTAGCTGCCTGTAATACCTTTTAACGCACCAGGAGACGCAAGCCGCGACTTTGCGTAAAAGCGCATAACAGTTCGTGCTACGGATTTTTGTGGGTGTGTTTTTTTTTTTTTTTTACCCCCTTGTCATGTTAGAGCATTGAGCTATGGGGCATTAACGTTATTGCGAAACGTGAAACGCGTTGCGAGCTCCCTGCTCCGATCCTCCCCCACCGCCGCATGACTCTCCGGGCCGCGCGCTCAGCACAGCGTCGCCTCTACTGCGGCCCCAACGCACGTTTCTTCGTTTCCCACCATACGCATGCTCATTCCCAGTCCTCCATTTCTTCTTATTGTTCTTGGTGTTGTTCGTGTGACAATAAGAGATTAAATAATACACAGAAGTGTGTCACATGTAGCTCCTGGCCCCTGCGGGATCTTCTTACTGCGCCCGAGTCACGGTCTGAAATAATAATAATAATAATAATAATAATAATAATAATAGCCTAAGGAATATTTATCGCTCCGAAATCAACTCAGCCCTGGTCCTTTTTAATTTGTGTTGCTGTTGAGTGAAACAGCTGAACCTACCGTTTCAGACGGACACGACGCAGCCCAGAGCGTGTGTTTTTTCCAGAGGTTTCCCGTGACTACTCGACAGAATATCGCAGCCCATTTGCCTCGCGCTGCGGAGAACCGGGGTGATGAAACTCACTTCCGCATTCCTGCTGATCCACACCGAGCACAGTTGACGCCGTTCAAATGTGCACGCATTTCGGTCAATTTTCTGCCCGCGTTACATGAGTTAAAGCGCATTATCGAGCGAATGCCTCCGCACTGAGAGATACGAGTACACTTCCGCTTGGCCACAAGGGGGCGAGGCTTAATTGAGGAAGTGGGTTGGGCATCGCATCAGCCAATAGCAGAGAGCCTCACTGCTTCTGTACGGCCTGATGCTGTTTCACTCAGTGTTTAGTGTAAATTAGAAATTACTGCGCGATGTTGATTTTCTGCACCGGAGTGTAAAGTAGATCGGGCTTTTATGTACGCGGTTAACTGTTGATCACGTGATAAAGACTCTACTGATTAGTAGATTAATATTAATATGTACCCTTCACTTGTAGAATTTACTTAAAGGTTCTTTGGTTAATGATTATTGCTTTCCAGTTAGGATCTACTTGGACCCTTATCTGAAAGGAAGCCATATGGTGTAGGATTTAACATAAAACCTTGAAGGGTTTCCCCACAAATGGATAAACCAAAGAACCCTTTATGTTGCTGAATGAAATGGTTTTGCTCTCTCTCAGAAATAAAGGTGCCAAATTGCACCTTTCTTTGTGTTGGGGTGGTACCATTAAGGGTACATCGTTTGTACCTTTAACACCTATGTATCCCTTACCTGGGAAAGTGTGTTTTGTGCCTTTAGATTTTAGAAGGTAGAAGTACAACCCCAATTCCAAAAAGGTTGGGACGCTGGGTTAAACATAACTAAATGTAAAAACAGAATGCAATTATTTGCAAATCTCATAAATCTATATGTTATTCACAATAGAACATAGAAAACATATACAATGTTTAAACTGAGGAAATGTACCATTTTAAGAACAACATATGTTTGAAACATTTTATGTTTTCTATATTCTATTATGAATAACATATAGGTTTATGAGATTTGCAAATCATTGCATTCTGTTTTTATTTACATTTAGTTACATTTAACCCAGTGTCCCAACCTTTTTGGAACTGAGGTTGTATATATTAATATTCCTTAAGGTTCAATTATGTACCTTAAATTGATGTTTAATGTATACTATTTAAGATATACTATAACTTTTCAAGGGGAAAGATACTATAGTAAAGTTACAAAAGATACAAGGAGACAAGAGACCAGGGAAAGTTCAATTTGATATCTGTTATGTGTCAGTCCATTCTTTGGAATATCAGAAACACATGATTCATTTGGTCATTCAAAACCCCCAGCACTAAAACCTAGAGTTGGTCTCACTCCTTTGTAATTCTACATTGATGGTCCCTTCTAAAAGATAGCTACCACATGGAGGAGTGACTTTAGAGCTCATTTACAGGCTCCCAGGATGGGGTGATGTCGCGGCTTTGGTGGCAGAGGAAGGAGCTTCACAGTAGGGTTTACACTCCAGATGCGTGCTGCCCATTAAAGCTGTGAGACGCCCAGCTGAATGACGGGACCTTGTAAAAGACCCTTTGACCCCCATTATTGAGGGTTGGATTAAGGCTAGTGAAGGCTGGCCACTCATGGCTCCAAGCTTCTCTGGCCATCCCAAGGACATCTCATTGATCTTCATGAGGAAACGCTGGGGGTAGGGCAGGGGCCCACTCGGCATAATTCAGTAAACCAGGGAAGGGCCATGTCACATAGTCGAAATGACCACAGGCAATGTGGACAGGGGGTTGTGTGTATAATGAGGAACTGGTTCTTTCTTCAGCACAGGAAATAGGCAGTCCTTTTGAATGTCATTTTCACTTAGCACCTATGGAATATAATGCTGGGAAAGTCAGTGGGCATTTTTGGAAATGTATAAGACAGTGTGGTATCCAAAAGCACCTGAAACCTTTATTATAAAGATATTATCCAATTAATTATTATAAAGCCATTAAGTATTGTTTGAAATCTTTTGTGATTTAAAAAAAGTACGGGTATCATTGCATTGTCAAAGGGTACATTACATAACACCCACATGCATTGTATTGGAATGGGATTGGAGTGAAATGTTACATAATCTGTGTGCAAGTGTTCAGATGTGATCCAAGTGAACAAGCTGCTGTAGTGTGACTCTCAGTAGCATGAGCAGTTTTCCCTTAGGGAGCAGGCTCAACCATGTGCTACATTTACATTCATTTAGGTTAACTGAAGCTTTTGTCTAAGATGGCTCACAGTGGGTGCACTCTCATTGATTTACACTGCATCTTCTCAGGGGAGCAGAAACACAATTTTTTTCCATCAGTCTATCTTGGACTTATTATCACAAAGCTTTAGTATATTTAGGATGGATTATATATATATATATATATATATATATATATGTTCTCTTCATCAATAACAAAAAATAATTTTACTTAAAAAAATATAATGTATTGCTTTTCTACACTTCTAGTTTTTTACAGTTGGTAAACAGGTTCTGCTCTTAGTCATTAGATTTTATATATTCACATAACATATTGGTTTCCCATCCCTGTTAATAATAAAAAAGCAAATAAGACCCAAATCCTCGTAAGGTTACTATGTTGTATGTCCAGTGCTCTTTTATTTTAAATCCAACAGTTCACTTGTTCAAATTCTAATGAAAATTAAAGCCATTTGAAGTTAAACTTTGCTTTAAGAATTAGATGAAGAACAAAGCAGTTACTGTTCAGATACATAATTTTCCTTTCCTTATAAACACATTTTTAAGTGGGTCATAAAACAGCAGCCAATAAAAGAAAAACAATAACCTATAAATCTGTCCACCTTTCTGAGCACAAAAGTCAGAGAAAGAATGAACACAGAGGGCTGAACTTCACTCATTTATGAGATACTTACTATGAGTTGGCACAAGTTCAATCTTTATCATATTTTTATCTAGCACATTACTGTGTCCTGACAAATGAAGCAGGAAGCACAGAACAGTAGAACAGAGACAGACACTATTATATATTACCACAATCATCAGAAGAAAAAAAAAAAACAGGAAAACTGACTGCATATCATTCATGTTTTCCTCAGTTCTTGTTTTAGTCAAGTATTTTTAGGACAGTATACTAAAATACAAAAGTACATCATCTGAGATATATGTATACGCAACATTCACATGGATTAAAAAATCACAGAATTTCAGTTTTAATTTTTATATTTAAAAATTTTAAATTAGAATTAAATTTTATATTTAATTATAAAAAATAACATTGACACTAGTGCCCTGCGATGGACTGGCACCCTGTCCAGGGTGTACCCTGCCTTGTGCCCGATGCCTCCTGGGATAGGCTCCAGGTTCCCCGTGACCCTAAAAAGGAGTAAGCGGTAGACGATGGATGGATGGATGGAACATTGACACTAAACAGTAACAATAACAAAGGTGACTAAAACACTGCTGAGACAGTGAAATGAATTTATGTTGTATACAGGCTGATGGTAGCTCGGAGTAAAATAAACAGATGAGATAATTTCAGTGTGTATAAATGTCTATGTAATTCTGTATGTCTGTTACCATTTGTGTATGTGCCTGTAAGAAATTTTTGCAGTCCAGCTAGGAGAGTTATCTTTCAGTTTTTGAGGTTTATTGTTATTTTGCTGTATGATCTTGACCGTTATCGAAAGTGGTGCTTCAGTTCTCCTCACTTTGTGCCAGTGCAGTTAGTGCAGCCAGCACTAGTGCTTTCTGTCTGTGTTACACAAGAGAGTTTCTGCTCGTGATGCGATTAGTGTTTTCAATATGCAGAACAAAATTAGATATTTAATAACAGAGCATCATGGGGGATTTGGGAAAGCATTAGGAACCTTAATAGCTCATTTATGGTGTCCAGATTATCTGAAAGCCAGCAGTCTCTCCCAAACGTCTGTAAAGTTTAGATTTTTACATTTTATTTTTTCCTTTTTCGCCATTTCAGTTCATGGTTATGTTTTCTCTAATGATAGTTCTGTGCAAAGCATGTTACTGGCATGATTCATTTTGATTCCTTGCTAAAGTTCACACGACTCATGTCATGCATAAATAACTTAATATTCATTTTAAAATGTAACAAGCCACATCAGTGTGTGTGTAAATTTAAGGAAACACAAAAAATGCACACTAATTGGTAAGAGGTGACTCAGAACACTGCAGCACTAAGTTGCCATTTCCTCTGTAATTCAATGAAGCTTAGGACTATATATGGGTTCCAGTTAAGCTCTAATCAGTAAATGTGTAGATCTGTGCCATCACTTACAATACAGCTGTGTTTTTGTTGTGTGCAAAATGATTATTATATTAAAAAAATATTCCTGTGATGGCAATAGTACAGTGCCCTCCACTAATATTGGCACCCTTTGTAAATATGAGCAAAGAAGGCTGTGAAAAATTCTTTATTATTTAACCTTTTATTCTCTTGTTTAAAAAATTCACAAAAATACTCTGCTTTCATGGATATCAAACAATTGCAAACACAACACTGGTTTATATTATTTTAAAAATTATATTCGTGTTAAATGTAGGTGTGCAACAATTATTGGCATTTATATACCCATTGATATTTTACATTTTATTTAGTACACCTGGGTGACTAGGAACAGGAAATTGTTCAAGCATTACTTTCTGTTTCACAGATATAAATATGAGGTAACACATATGCCAGATTCCCTTAGTTATTCATAACAATGGGTAACATAGGAACATAGCTGTGATGTGTGGGCAAAAGGTTGTTGAGCTTCACAAAATGGGAAGTGGCTATAAGAAAATAGCACAAGCATTGAAAATGCCCATTTCCACCATCACTGTAATAATTAAGAAGTTCCAGTCAACTGGAAATGTTATGAATCAACCTGGAATTGGACATGTGTCTATATTGTCTCAACACACTGTGAAGAGGATGGTTCGAGGGGCCAAAAAATCTCCAAGGATCACAGCTGGAAAATTGCAGAAGTTAGTTGCGTCTTGGGGTCGGAAAATTGTGGCATTCTCCAACCTCATAAGGCATTATAGGAGAAGACTCAGAACTGTTATCTTGGCAAAGGGAGGTAGCACAAAGTATTGATTAAAAGGGTGCCAATAATTGTTGTACACCTATATTTAACAAATATATTTTTTAAAGAGTATTTTTAAACAAAAAGATCAAAAGGTTAAACAATAAAGACAAATTTTCACAGACTTCCTTGCTCATATTTACCAACGGTGCCAATATTAGTGGAGAGCCAATATTAATGTATGTTAAGCTGCTTAGTTTGTTACTTTGAGACAGTTCGTGACGAAAAACCAGACCAACCTGTCTGGTTAATTGTTGGTAATATGAACCAAAACTTACTGTAAATGAAACTGAGTAGGTTGGTGGTAAAGGATGTTGTTGAGTGTTCCTTGGTTGGTGGTAAAGGATGTTGTTGAGTGTTAAGTTGTTCCTCTTTTTTTCCCCCAATATCTTTATCATTGTTTTCTTTTACTTTTCAGTTGGGTCCCAAATGTTGGGTTATTTTTTTCTACCCAAACGCTGGGTTGAGACTTTTGGTTCATTTAATTGGATTATTTTGTCAATCGTGGGTAGTTTTTGAGTAGTTTTGTGTAATCCAACCGCTGGTTTACCGGATTGGTATTTATTTTTTTTTTTAATTCTTGAATCCTCACTTTGCTTAAAATGTAATTTAATGCTTGCAACTGCAAGCATGTAGTTAAGAGAAATAAATAAACAGTTAAAACACCCCCAATATATAACCCTGCAGAAATTATTGCATTAAATTAATGCAATTAAGTGCACATTAAATTAAAAATGTACAAAAAAAAAACATGATAAGTCATTAAAATGTGCCAAAAGGTTACAAAAACAAAAAGAGAGCGGTATTCTCCAGCAGATCAGGAAATTATCCAGAGCTCAGTCTAGAGCACATTATCAGTGTTCTTAAAGGGATAATGAGAAATTCCTGCGAATTTCCTTTAAAAACACACATTTCAATCCAAACATAATATTCTTCCTCTTCTAAATAATACACATCTCACTAGCCTGTCTTATTTCTAGCTCGGGAGGGAGAGAAGGCCATTCTCATCGACTGTGTCCAAGACCTTACAGATAACTGGAGACTCAACCCCAAGAATATACTGGCAAGTCTGGGGTTCCAAGAGATACACAACAACAGCATGAGGGGACTCAGATTCCTTACACTTGAGCTTCACAACGACCTGTCTTGGCTTCCCTGTGAGGTCACACATGTCCCCATGGCCATAGAAGTGGGAAACCAGCTTCATTTTTTGGTTTCCCTCTTCTTTAAGTTGGTAGGCGCATACCACATTCTTCTTGGACCATTCTAAATGCTCAGCATAACTCCAACTGCCCACCACTACAATACTCTTCCCTTGTTCTTTGTCCTCATGATACTGATGAACATGTTTTCCATAGCAGAATTCAAATTTCCACCATCCCACGCCCCCATGTAGACAGTATGAGCCACTCAGAAATTCCTTTATAAGCTGCTCATCAATCAGGCGAGATATGTGGGTAGTTATCACCGTCACCTGGGTATGTCCACCAACTGCCATGGGTTTGTGGGTAGAGGTAAAAGCCTCCTCCCGCACAGGTGACCTCCTCTCTCTCAGTGGGAGGGCTGAAGTGTGGCCTAAGTAGCTCCTCCTGCTGGTGGTCCAGTAGGGAGAGGCTGTGGGGCTGAAGTGGAGAGCCTGCCAGCGCCTGGCAAAAGATGGCATTCACTGGCGATGACTTATACCTATATTTAGGATGAGCACAGAGCAGTGGTGTGAGCACCACCACCTCATACTCGCAGGTTGTCACCTCAGCAATGGAAAGAATCTCATGTTTTGCCTCAGGATGACACACATACAGCACAGAGGTAGAACGAGGCATATTCTGTTTTAACAGACATGGGGTCCCATTCCCCATCTCCACCGGGAAATAAGGGGTCAGCTGGCCTTCTATATTCTTACTTGGCACCTCAGTGTTGGTGTCTGGTCTTTCACTGGCAGCATCCCCTGCTTTACTAGGCTCTGAATCTGCTGAAGAATCAGTGTGTTTGCTGGACATGGCCCCCAGGTAATACTCCTGTATGTTCACTTTCTGACCAGTCTCTTTTTCCTCATGATATTGCCTCACATGTTTAAAATGGCACACCTCATAGGACCAGTAAGACTCAATCTCATCGCCCTTCGACAAAGAAGGCAATAAACATTTGTATTTCTCCTTTTCTGCCGTGGTCATAATAAGGAAGTCATCTTCTTCATAAAGGACTCCGGAGGCTGGCAAGGTGAAATGTTCCCTGGGCCAGTTGATTTCGAAGGGGATCTCATCTGTGATTAAATGCGTGGCTCCGCGATGTGCAGAAGCTCTGACACACAACAGCAGCGCACCAAAAACAACAAAAACAAGCACATATCTCTGACTAGCCGTTTTATCCCTGGATGGGTCATTTTCACTGACAGGTGAATCAATGCACCCCTCCCCCACATTGATGAATCAGCCCAGCTCCTTGGGTCAAATGAACTCCGTGCGGACTGTTTGTATTCACCTCAGGTGGAGATAGAAGTTTTCACACGGACAGACTGTTAGATTTATTTGGAGAAACATGCTCGGAAAGGATGTGTTAATATCCTACACACTTTTAGTGTAATTACTATTTCAACATGTTGTGTTAAATTATCTAATAAATGTGTTAAAAAGTATTCACATGAGTAATTGTGACCGCAAAGTCAAAGTCTCAAAGAGATGAAACCAAATGACCACAGGTAAGTTAGTGTTCATCACTATTTAGTGTTAATGCTGCTGAAAATGCCTGGCTGAGTTTGTGATATTTAGGCAGGAAGCTCTCGAAAATGTGTTCATTGGAAAACAGTAACACAGCAAGTGATAATTGACTATCACTAAAAGCAGATTTAGCAGTTGTTTTGGACAAGACAAGCTGTAGTAATTAGCATTAGGAGGATGGGTTATAGCCGTGTTTCTTCATGTATGCTGGGAATATTAATGCTGGGTAACAGGTGTAGACAGTCAGAGGCTAACGGAACTTAGCTAGCTCAGTAATGTTGATGTCAAAAGTTCTTCACAAGGTTAACGTGACAAAAAGAGAGGATGGGGTTACAGTAGGTTGTAATGCTTTCCACTATCTCTGTAATGTTGGTTGACTTAATGAGGTTGTGCAAAAAATATTTGCAAGTTAGCTAGATTTCCCTGAGTATACAGTGTAATTTTGTTCATTAGGAGAGAGGAGGTCAAATTTCCAAAATTACATAATTTAGGATTCTGTAACACAGTTTCTCAGTTAAAGCCTAAGGCATTTGTCCATATTTTGAAGCTAACGACTATCCAACAGTCTTTTTGCTCTTTTCTCTCTCTATTAGTCGAGACCGCCCTTTGGTCAAATAAGTCATATATTTGTTTCCAAGTCTATATAACCACCACTTTAGCAATTCTAGCAATACATTTCTGAACACCTAGTGTATAAATAAAGAAGATACCATGGTGACATATTTGTTTATAATGTGGAATGTTTGACATTATCAAAGGGTAAAAATAACCCTGAAAATATGAACCCATTTATGAAATAAAATTAACCCAGGATTTTTGTAAAAATTAAGCTATCCTTTGGATTAAAAACCAACTCATTTGCTGGGTTGAAATGAACAACCCCACTTAATGGGTTAGTTTATACCAAAATGTGTTCTCTGTCCTATATTTACCTAGCCGTTGGACTAAAAATAACCCAATTTGGGTTATTTAACCCAGTGTTATTAGAGTGCAGTTTACTGAATTTATGGTTAGTCTTCAAACACTAACACAAAAGACTGAAAATAAGTCCATTCCTTGCTTGTAGATTTGATTGTGTAGAGTATTCTGGAGAAGATGTAAAATTCATGAGAATTAGTGATAATCTGATGGTTAAAATCTGTCAATGCTGAACGTGAGTCTTTGAAAAAAGCTAGAGGATTTTTAGAGTTAGGCTGG
The DNA here is from genome assembly GCA_022414735.1 of Noturus placidus. Classification (NCBI taxonomy): domain Eukaryota; kingdom Metazoa; phylum Chordata; class Actinopteri; order Siluriformes; family Ictaluridae; genus Noturus; species Noturus placidus. Next base: position 67,360 of record JAFFST010045608.1, on the reverse strand, counting down.
GAGTTCATATATCACGTCTGCTTATCCAGAAAAAGACCGGGGGACCATATTCTTCTTCTCAGGTTTCAGCTTAAATCCTCTTCTCATCCAGTCCAAACCATATTTTATGCTATGGCAGGTTAACAAAGGCAAGCAGATGTAGATGACAATGTAGATACTGTGTTACGGCCCAGACTAGGTTAGGCCACACAGAGGAACCAGCGAGTTGTAACAACTGTTTGAAACAAAACGCTACACTATATGGCCAAAAGCTTGTGGACACCAGACCATCACACCCATATGTGTTTCTTCCCAAAACTGTTGCCACAAAGTTGGAAGCACACAGTTATATAGGATGTCTTTGTATGCAGTAGCATTACAAATTCTCTTCCCTGGAGCCAAGGTTCCCAAATCCTGTTTCAGAGAGACAATGCCTCTGTGCACAAAGCAAGGTCCATGAAGATAAATAGGAACTGAAAACAAGTATAACAGGACAGGCAGAGTGCTTCTGGAATATCACTTGAATGGAGATCTTCTCATTCAGTCTAAAGAGAAGCTTAATCTTTGATAAATTGATGAAGCTGGATTTACTTGTTGATATCTCACACAATTGGGTGGTACTTCTATGTAAAATGGTAAATGGCGCACTTACAGTGCCTTGCGAAAGTATTCAGCCCCCTTGAATTGTTCGACCTTTTGCCACATTTCAGGTTTCAAACATAAAGATATAAAACTGTAATTTTTTGTTGAAAAAGTTTGAAATATCTAATAAATTT
>JAFFST010045608.1:53563-66023 GCA_022414735.1 Noturus placidus | reverse complement strand
TGGCTTGTGGCAAACTTTAAACAACACTTTTTATGGATATCTTTGAGAAATGGCTTTCTTCCATAAAGGCCAGTTTTGTGCAGTATATGACTGATTGTTGTCCTATGGACAGAGTCTCCAACCTCAGCTGTAGATCTCTGCAGGTCATCCAGAGTGATCATGGGCCTCTTGGCTGCATCTCTGATCAGTCTTCTCCTTGTATGAGCTGAAAGTTTAGAGGGACGGCCGGGTCTTGGTAGATTTGCAGTGGTCTGATACTCCTTTCATTTCAATATTATCGCTTGCACAGTGCTCCTTGGGATGTTTAAAGCTTGGGAAATCTTTCTGTATCCAAATCCGGCTTTAAACTTCTTCACAACAGTATCTTGGACCTGCCTGGTGTGTTCCTTGTTCTTCATGATGCTTTTTGTGCTTTAAACGGACCTCTGAGACTATCACAGAGCAGGTACATTTATACGGAGACTTGATTACACACAGGTGGATTCTATTTATCAACATTGGTCATTTAGGTCAACATTAGATCATTCAGAGATCCTCACTGAACTTCCGGAGAGAGTTTGCTGCACTGAAAGTAAAGGGGGCTGAATAATTTTGCACGCCCAATTTTTCAGTTTTTTATTTGTTGAAAAAGTTTGAATATCCAATAAATTTCGTTCCACTTCATGATTGTGTCCCACCTGTTGTTGAGTCTTCACAAAAAATTACAGTTTTATATCTTTATGTTTGAAACCTGAAATGTGGCACAAGGTCGAACGGTTCAAGGGGGCCTAATACTTTCGCAAGGCACTGTATATAGCACTTTTATCCAAAGCGTTTTACACTGTGTCTCATTCACCCATTCACACAAACACACACACACACACTCACTCACCAATGGTAGCAGAGCTGTCATGCAAGGCGCCAGCTTGCCATAGGGAGCAACTTGGGGTTCAGTGTCTTGCCCAAGGACACTTCGGCATGTGGAGTCACATGGGCCAGATATTGAACTGCCAACCCTACGATTAGTGGACAACCCGCTCTACCACCTGAATCCACAACCGCCCATGTGTAAACTCAATAATATTTAATGCTATTGATTTATTACCTGATCATCCTTATTTAAAATATTTTGTCCCCTTTCCCCTTTTTTTTCTCTCCTTTTATTCTGTATGAATTTATGAAAATAATACGAAACATATGTAATTGAATTACATGTACATGAATCATAAATAAATGAATCATATGTAAACATTCCTGGGTGGGGTGGGAGGGGCTGTTATCGGGGTAAAAAAATATTGATTCTGTATTGATATATTTTGTTGTATTCTGAAAAGTGTATGAGAATCAATAAAAAAATATATATATATTATTTTGTGGTACTTGTGTTGCATGTGCCACTTGATTGGCTGGTGTATATTAGTAAGAACAGATGTAAGACCCAAACTGACAGAAAAAACAGTGTTTGTACAATAAAGCTACAATGAATGATCTTAAAATGAATCCGGTATTCATCAGTGCCATAAATCAGTGATGAAGTAGAAGACTAGCTCTACAGCTTTTGTTCAAAATGCTTCAGGTGTTTCTTTGGGACGCGCAGCATAAGAACAAAACGCACTTCCTTCCTCACATTTTCCCTCTCTGTCATTTAAATGTCACAAAGTCCAACCAGACACTAAATTTAATACCACTGCCTACAGGCATGCACTTAAAGTCCGAGGGGGTCCGCAGTAATGAAACCAATCTACTATTACTCTAAAAATGAATAAAACCCAAGAAGGTTTAAGACTGAACAGAAACATACGGGGTCAAAAAAAACAAAACAAAACAAAAAAAAAACCCTGAATTACCTGCAAGACCAGGAAAGAAAATAAAGAGGTTTAACATGTTGAGAATTTTTTTTTATTAACAGTACATAAACTCATGTTTTTACATTCTCCATTATAATACAGTAGTAACAAATAATAATAAAAAAGCCAGTAATAGAGATCAGTTTTATTTATTTTAACTGGTCTTTTAGACACTTAAAAAAAACATCAGAAATGTACTTTACCAAAGACACCTACCTCATCAGATATCCAACATTTTAATGCAATGAAATATATGACATAACCACAAAACAAATGAGTCCAGATCACGGAATCATCTGCATACAGAATTCACTTAATTGCAGTCATCTAAAGAGCAGCACTTTATATATATATCTCTCTCTCTCACACAGAGTATATCACAGAAGTGAGTACACCCCTCACATTTTTGTAAATATTTGATGATATCTTTTCATGTGACAACACTGAAGAAATGACACTTTGCTACAATGTAAAGTAGTGAGTGTACAGATTGTGTAACAGTGTAAATTTTCTGTCCCCTCAAAATAACTCAACACACAGCCATTAATGTCTAAACCACTGGCAATAAAAGTGAGTACACCCCTAAGTGGAAATGTCCAAATTGGGCCCAAAGTGCCAATATTTTGTGTGGCCACCATTATTTTCCAGCACTGCCTTAACCCTCTTGGGCATAGAGTTCACCAGAGCTTCACAGGTTGCCACTGGAGACGTCTTCCACTCCTCCATGATGACATCACGGAGCTGACGGAGGTTAGAGTCCTTGTGCTCCTTCACCTTTGAGGATGGTAAATGGTGCACTTAAATAGCGCTTTTATCCAAAGCTGTGTCTCATCCACCCATTCAGAGACACAACAACAACAACAACAACCGCCATTCGCCACTAAGTGGCGGTGACGTCACCACGATGCTTGTGCCAGGCTATGTGCACCTTGAGGCCACGTGAAGTGACGAACGCCCGCTGGCAGGTCAAGGGGCAGACCCAGATGCCACGGGTCGACTGACTGAGATGACTGGCTGATGCATCACCTGTGCCCCCTACTGAGCCACTCTGCTGCAATTCAGAGACACACACACACACACACACACCAATGGTAGCAGAGCTGCCATGCAAGGCACTAGCTTGCCATCGGGAGCAACTTAGGGTTCAGCCCAAGGACACTTCGGCATGTGGAGTCATCCGGGCTGGGAATCGAACCGCCGACCCTACGATTGGTGGACAACCCGCTCTACCAACTGCAATACAGCCACAGATCTTATATATATATATATATATATATATAAACCTGACCAATCACACTCGTATGTGCTTTTTAAAAATCCCACTGATTTGCCCATTCAGCCCTGAGAACATTAGTGAGGTCAGGCACTGATGTCAGGTGAGGAAACCTAGCGTGTATTCAGCGTTCCAGCTCATCCCAAACGTGTTCAGTGGGGTTGAGGTCAGTGCACAGTGAAGGTCACTCAAATACTTCCACTCCAACCATAGAAAACCATGTCTTTATGCTCTCTATGAACCTTACGGGATTTGGCCATTTAGTTACAGTGAAGAGAAATATTAAGGCTACAGTGTACAAAAGCATTATAGACAATTATGTATTTCTAATTTTGTGGCAACAGATCAGGGAAGATCCACATATATGGTTGTGAAGGTCAGGTGTCCACATAGTGTATGTGCACATTTAACTAGCAGACATTAAAATAGATACACATAAGTGCTCCTACAGAAAGAAATCTATTCTGTTTATAAGATTCATAGCTAAGTGCCTCACAACCATGCTCCTGAGACAGCTTTTGAATTATATGACAGATTTACGGAGCAGGGTTCGGCAAGGAAACCTTTTTTGAAATTCAGAAACAGCATTTAAAAAAGGTTTAAATATTGTAGTCAGATACTTAAGCACAGTAATAACTAGAGACGCACTGATGTATCACTGATAATCGGTTTAAAAAAATTGGATGATCAGGGCCGATGATATCCTGTCAGTCAAAAGAGTGCAGGAAAACATATCGATTTCATGCTGTGTGTAAAGAAGATGTCTCTTGTGTGGAATGATGACAAATTTGCAGTTTATAAGCTCTGTAAGTGTTGTACTGCTACAATTTTACACTGGAAGTGAGCAGCAGTGAAACAGGAGTTTCGGCACCGAGTCTAATTTTGTTCCCCGCGCTACTTGCGCTAAATTAAAGGGCCGATACATCAAACAAAGTTTATCCATCCATCCATCCATCTTCAACCGCTTACCCCTTTTCAGGGTCACGGGGAGCCTGGAGCCTATCCCAGGAAGCATCGGGCACAAGGCAGGGTACAACCTGGACAGGGTGCCAGTCCATCGCAGGGCACAAGCACATACACACCCACATTCATACACTACGGACACTTTAGACACGCCAATCAGCCTAACATGCATGTCTATATTAGGCCTATATATTACCAGTTTGAGGTCAATGATGAAGTAGAAATGCTTTTGTTTGTGGTGAGTGAACGTGATACTAGCAGGAGTTTTTTTTAGAATTCAGTCAGTGTTAATATGAATTAATAACATTCAAGAAGTTAAGAAATCTTACTTTAATCTTCAGAATTTAGTTCATGTGTTAATGTTAATTTGAGTAATATGTTTTCGGTTTATGGGACGAGTTACTGTGAAACAACTTGTTAAAAGGGAGAGAAAAAGTTTTTATTTGCATTTCCTTTAGAATTGTGGAATTAATTATTATTGATTTATAAGAAGACATAAGACAGAACTATCGGTATCGGCCGATATCACTCTAAATAATCGGTTATCCGTATCGGCTAAGAAATTTAGTAATCGGTGCATCTCTAGTAATAACCATTTAAAATCTTAAATGTTACATTAAATACAAGACTGAGATGGGAGGACAAATTATTGATAATGTAGTAGAACAGTAGTGGGTTCAGTAGAGTTCCTTAACACTGTGGAGGCGCCCCATCTACTGGACACCAGGTGTATTACATAGACTATAATCAAGCCGTGTAGACTTAATACTGCAAAGCTTATTCAGTGCTTCCTTTGGCAGTCATATGTTGAGTTATATAGAGTTAATCAGAGTACTCAACATAAAAACACGTAACACTAAATGTTTCAGACACCTTTAAAAAAAAAAAAAGTTATCCCAGTGGGAACCGACATTAATTCAAAGAATTTTGTGGCTGACAGCCACAGTAATCATGCTATAATATGGTCTGTCCTGGTTGCTTTCATATTCTACATTTCAGATAAAACGGTAACTCTGACATATAAAGTACCCCGATTGAACCTTTCACTCATGGCCATCAAATGCAGCAAATTGAAATGAATACTCTTCAAGTGCTCACATTTAGAGTACAAATAACCAATATTCTGCAATAAGCAAAACAAGTTCCCTTCTCCTGGATTTATAAGCAGACCACCCACCTGCTAGCATCACAAAACCAAAGTGCATTCAATAACATACCACATATAAAAGTGCCTGCACACCTACATGACCACACACACACACACACAGTGCTTGTTTTTGAACACCTGTGAGAGTGCATCAGCGCTTCCAATCCCAAGGTATACACAGATCACCATCCTGCATGACTGAGTAGAAGTGCGAGATGCAGAGGTGCAGGCCCTGCATATAAGGAGATCTCTCCTCGATCAAACGCCTGCAGCACGGGATCATCTGACTGCTGGAGACACTGGGCTCTTTGGACAGACTCTGCAGAAACAGACCCTGCACACAAATGGACACCACATCCTCCTCCTCAGCCTCTAACCTGCAGGGCATACAGAGAGAGTACTGAAACGAGAAGTGTCATATTATTGTTCTTTGTTATGTAGACCTGCAAAGAAACCTAGAATCGAGACATTTCGAAAAATAAGATTATACTTTGGGGGAAAATACTCTCATTGGTGCATTTCCAAACAAGTTATTACAATGATGATTATTTCCCACTAATGTTGCTAGAAGAAAAAAAAACCACAACATGAATAAAAGCACTAACTGTTCCTTGCGCTTTAGACATCTGTGGGCTTCCTCTGCATTGCTCTGAAGGAAATTCTGTAAGTGAACAGGTTCACACATGGTGGGGATGATGAAGTGGCCCATCTCATGGAGACTAGGACTAGAACGGTCACTAAAGCAGACATAAAATACAGAGTAAAGTGATTAGTGCAGTACATTGAGGAGTAGAAGAGATGAAGGGTGTACAGGTTTCCCTGCTCCCAACACACCTAACACAAAGTGTCACAAACATCAAATTCCCAAAGTGCCAACCTTTTGTAAGAATGGGTCTGGTCAAAGAGTTAACTGTTTAAAAAAATTGATCTGGCGCTTTATTTACAAAGTCTGACCTGGTTTTAGAACAAAATATCACTAGAATAATAATTCAACTTTGCAGGTGCTCCCCAGAACAAAATGGAGAAAACCTGCTCTAATACAGTAGATACGAGATCTGTTTAACAACAGAATTTGACTTTCACAAGCAGGTACTTTAGATTCATACAATTCAAACATTACCAAATAAAAACAATGATGAAGGCTGTTTCAAGAGCACGAAACAATAGCTCAAGACTTACTTTTGTTATACTTGTGAACCCTGTTGTATATGCTTTAGATCAGGTTAGCTATGTCCTCTTTTTCACTTTAATCATTTATGTTAAACTGCAACATATTTTAGGAGGGTCATCTGACTCTCCAAGGCTGCCTTCTTGGTTCTTTACAACAATAAACAAACTGTGTGTTCCAACATTTCAACAACACAGGAAGTGAAAAATTATTTAGCAGTGTTTCTGTAGATGATCTCTATGAACTGTAGGTTGGCTTTAATTTTTTTTTTTTTTTAAGTGCTCTGTGCAACACAGTGAATAAAGAAATGAGTAGAGGACGTCTTACTTTTCTAGGGTCATCGCGAGTCCCTGTAGGCTGCGAGGGTGCAGGGAGAGTCTGTGAGGCAGCAGCCTTTTGTGGAAGGTGTTCAGGGTGCTATAGTGGTCTTCAAGAGGCAACGCCAGACCCACACGCTCCATATGGATCACCTGCATCCCTCCTAACAGGAAACTGATCCTGTCCTTTAGCCACTCTGTCTGCTGCAACAGACGGCTATAACTAGGCAACCTCTCAAAGAGCTGCACACACCGAGCAACATGGATTACAGAACACACGGACAAAGAGAAACTCTAGCCTATTTGGAAGAGGATTTTAGCACATTACCTTTGTCCACTGATGATGCACATCCATTGTTCCCAGCATCACATGGCCCGAGACATTCATTCCTGACTGGTCAGTAAAGACTACTGTGTGCCCTGTGAGAAAATGTCAATACAAGACGCCATACAGGCACGCTGACTCATCTTGCCTGTTTGCACAACAAAAACATAACCCATGTGTCGCATATAATCCTTTTGTGCATACAATACCCCCGAGATTATGCATGGCCTCTGGGTTCTGTGCAGAGAGACGGCTCAAACTCTGCATCTGACAGCATCTGTGTGCAACTCCCCATTTGCGCTGCCACCTGCAGGAGGAAGGAAAATATGTCATCCTTGCAACATAAAAGTATTTTCAAATACAGTAGATTCACTATAGAAACCACAGTGCTGTGAAAACGTATTTGCTGATTCCTGACTTCATCTGTTTTTGTGTCTCATACTAAATAGTTTTAGATCTTTAAAGGAAATATAACATAAAAGAAAGGCAATCTAAGTAAACACACAATACAGTTTTTATTTATTTATTTTATTGAAGCAAAAGTTTATCAAACACCTATCACTTGTGAAAAAGTAATTGTACCCTTAAACTTCAAATCTGGTTATGCAGCTTCAAGCAGCAATAATTGCAACCAAACACTTCTGATAACTGGAGAGCAGTCTTTCACTCACTTCTAGGACTAGGACTAACTCCTATGCTTTGGATCATTGTCTCGCTGCATAATCCAGTTTTGCTCCAATTTCAACTTAGTCCCAGAGCCTTTGAAATAGCTTTGTAACCCTTCCCAGACTGATGCATTTCATTCACCTTCCTCCTCATCATTTCTGGAATTTCTTTCAACTTTGGCATAATATGTTACTGCGTACGACCATTTAATCAACTTCATGCTGTTGAAAAAGTTCTATTAAGTGTTGATTTGATTGGACAGGGGTTGCAGTATTCAGGGCTGGTTATGTCTAGTCCAGCTGAACCCCATTATGAATGCAGTTTCATAGGTTTGTGGAATTAGTAACTATGATGGCAAATATATTTTCACACAGGCCCAGTTGTTATTGGATAACCTTTTGCTTCAATAAAAAGTTTAAAAACTGAATTGTGCGTTTACTCAGGTTGATTTTGTTTTAATCTCTGAAACAATTTAGTATGAGATATACACAAAAACAGAAGAAATCAGGATGGGGCAAATACATTTTCACAGCACTGTATATAGCCAAAAGCATGTGGACAATTATCTATCACACCCATATGTGGGATTTCCTCAAATGGTTGCCACAAATCTGTTAGTACAAACTTGTATACAATGCCTTTATATGCTGTAGCTTTAGAAATGTCCCTTCACTGGAACTAAAAGCCACAAACCTGCTCCATCGAGTGGCCTGAGCCCTGACCTCAACCCCACTGAAAACCTTTGGGATGAACTGAAACCCTGACTGCATGTCAGGCCTTCTCACTTGACTTCAGTGCCCTACATCAGTAAAGCTCTTGGGGCTCTCTGGGCCTTCCAGAAGAGTGGGACCAACTCCATGTTGATGCCCATGATTTTGGAATGGGCACATATGGGTGTCAAGGGTCCACATGCTTTCTGTAATATAGTGTAGGAATGCTGACTTGGGCTCAGTCAACACCTTTGTCCAAGATATAGCTTTTTTGTTCTGAAGTACTGAAATGGCTTTGCATGAATGTACATTAAAGCTTACCTGATGTCAAGCAGGCCCAGTTTCTCAATGAGTTCTCTCTTAAGTCTCTTCATCTCAGCTCGTTGTGGAATGCTGGCTTTCTGCTTCTTCGTGGCCTCTGGTTCATTGTTCCTCAGCCACAGACTGCAACAGCATGACAGATGTTCAACCATGTGCTAAATAATCAGTTTGCAATTAAGAACTACTTGAACTGAAAATTAACATTCATAAATGCTCAAGGCAGTGTCATGGTTACAATAATGCCGACAAGGACTTGCTGTTCTAACTTTAGCAGCAAATAAACCCTTCTATTCCTACATAACATGAATATGAAAGCCTAATGGAACGAAATCCTAGAACACTGCTTGAGAACTGGTATTCCAGCTTACGTTTTAATTAGAGGTGCAACGAAGGCTGATAATCGTATCGGCCAATAAAGGATCATTTTCATGCTATGGGCCATCGGCCGATAGTTTAAAAACATCTGATTATCAGGGACGATTATATCCTGTCAATCAAAAGAGGGCGGGAACACACTTGGATTTTACGCTGTGTAAAGATGTCTCGTGTGGAGTGACGACAAAACTGCAGTTTGTAATGTCTAATCTCTGCACTGCTAAAATTTTACACCGGAAGTAAATTTTATGAAGCAGAAGTTTCGGCATTGAGTCAATCACCACCAGAATTGTGAATTAATTATTAGTAATTTAAAAGAAGGCATAAAAGCCAGAACTATCGGTATCAGCCGAGATCACTCTGAATAATCAGTTATCAGTATCGGCTGAGAAATTTTGTATCGGTGCATCTCTAGATTTAACCTAAGGACTTAAGGTCTGTGTGACACAAACAGGCATGACAACAGCTCAGTTTGAGGGTAAGCACATTAAGTACTCTAAATACTATAACTTAAAATATTGGATAAACGCGAGTACCTGGTCTAAACACAAAATCAGATACAGGACTACTCTAGAGCAGCACCGTTATAGACAACCATGAGGCATGTTCTAGTCTGACATATTTCTAATGTCCTATATTTCCAGTTAAACCTTTAGAGCAGATTCCATGTGTTGTGGAATGCACTAAGGATCAGACTTTACAAAGACTATACACTGGTTTGTTTATGCAGATTTAAGTTAACCTGAGTGTGGTTTCCACTTTCTTTGCCTGTTCCAGCTCTTCCTCTGGGTCTCTGAAACCTGTGAATGTGTAGTACGTCTTGTCCCATTTAATCGGGCGATAGAAAGGAGTGCTTGTTGCACCTTGTTTTGCTGAGTTTTGGCTTTGGGCGCTGGCTGTGAGAATTCCCTGCATATGTTCCACTGACAAGCTACAGGACTTCAAAACATCCACCACTGCACACAGGACATCCTTAGCCTGCAGGGTGAAAGTCACCAAACGAAAACCTGGGAAATGTAGGAAGACAAAAGATTGTACAACTGCAAAAGGAAGAAGGTCACATGTACCTTGTTTTAACTGTCTGGTAATCTCTTCACAATATTAAGCAGTTCGCAAACTCCTGAACGGATGAAACTTTTAATCAATGTGACATAAAAGTCCGGAGAGTAAGCAGGAGATTTCCTCATGACACTTATGTATAGAAATATCACTTTGTGCACATTGTTGTATGAACATTCTCTCGCTCAAATTATATCAGCCCTGGTAGCTTATGTAGAAAACGTGCTAAAGCCTAATTCTAAGGCTTTTCTAAATTCATGTGATGGTGGGCAGACAGTAATGACAGTCCAGTTGTTCAAACCTCCTCCCATTGTTCAGGAGGAGACATGAAAACACAATGTAACTTTTATTGACACTTAAACATAGAATGCTTTTCCACCAAATAGTGGAAACAACAACATAATCACACCCTACATTTAGTTAGCTATCTTGCCCACGTACCATGTGTGATGAGCCAGGAGCTAGAAATAGTTGATTGTCAAATGCAATTTCTCTGGCTAGATTGGCACATCAATCTCCAGTAGTAATTTACTGACTCTCTGCCAAACCAATTTTATTTTCTCAAATGTCCTTCGTCAATCTTAAAGGGCAATATTAAAATTTGATCATACAATTTAATGTTTCAGATTATTATTATTATTTTTACCCACTTTCCTCACTGATATTTAGCTTGAGTGCTGCCAATGATCCACATAAAAAAATCCCTTAGGCACAAGCAAGATTTACAGCATTTAGCAGATGTCTTTATCCAGAGCGACTTACATTCATCTAATTTGTACAACTGAGCAATTGAGGGTTAAGGGCCTTGCCCAAGTACCCAAGTGGTAGCTTGGCAGTGCTGGGGCTTGAACTCCTGATCTTCTGATCAGTAACCCAGAGCCTTTAACCACTGAACCACCGCTGAATGACTTCCAATTCACTGCAGAGGTTATAACAGATGTTATAACACAGAAAAGAAGTGACTCCTTATGATTTTGTTGTCTATATTGTTTGCCACAATTTCCACTCCGAGATTAAAGAACTTGTGCACTTGGCTCTGTTTGGGTCGCTAGCCAGTTGTAATGGAAAACAGAGCCTATGGCACAAATAGCTCTTGACTCAGATTAGTAACTGCACTGTGATTTACCTCTCCGTCTGGTGGAAGTCAGAGTTAACTCCGGCTATTATTCACAGCTCATCTCTATGCTAATGAGACATATTGATTAAGGAGAGTACCAACTTACCAGAACGCAGCACGTCATTGTTGCTCTCCGATTCCCCCCTCACTTCCCTGAGATAAAACGTGAGCTTTGTAGGCTTGACAGACCTAAAGCCTGGCTTTTGAAGACTCTCTAAATAGCCATTTAATCTTTTGAGAGAGTTTTCATTCACTTCCTGCAAACAAGAGCATAAAAACAAGACTTGAGGACAGAATTTTACATCCAACATCCAACAGAGACACCGAAGCTCTGCAAAAAAGGACCATCAGGACATAATTTCTTACCCTCTCTCTTGGATGCTGGCCAAAGAAGTCAGGGTGGACCGCAAAGTAAAAAGGCCGGAGTGCATTAACAGTATCGGCTCCCGAAAGAGCTCTTATTTGAAGTATCTGATTTGTGCTGCATCTGCTGCTTAGCCTGAGTGAGTTAAAGAGGTTGACAAAGTAGCCGACATCATTTATTAGCAGTAAATCAGTCTTGAAATAAAATCATAAAATAAAATGCACATTTAAAAGGCCGTGTCAGAGACGTGACGTTTCCAGGTTTTTAGGCAAGTTATCATGTCCCTAGCACAGGTACAGCCTACATACACTGACAACGTTTATCCCTCGTGAATCCATACACCATTACTATAGCCGTCTCTGGCAACAATACTTATCCGAAGTGTCCAGAAAGAAAAAAACACTGGGGGATATTTGTGTTTCCTTATAAATTCACACAAGGATATGCAAAGAGACTTTTGAACAAAGATTCCCTATAGCTACTTTTTCACCACCAGGTTGTGTTTTCAATCCCACAATATCTTGATAACCCCAATATATATAGACTTTTTTTGTAGAACATTTCAAACTATTCAATTACCTTAAATTTCAAATAAAATCACATTTATCTAGCATCTCCTATAAATAAATCAAAGCTTAATACAAATGGCTTGGAATAGGTTTAATAATCTTATATTTGTGTAACCCTGTAGAATATACAGTGGTGTGAAAAAGTGTTTGCCCCCTTCCTCATTTCCTGTTCCTTTGCATGTTTGTCACACTTAAGTGTTTCGGAACATCAAACCAATTTAAACAATAGTCAAGGACAACACAAGTAAACACAAAATGCA
>JAFFST010045608.1:19363-32741 GCA_022414735.1 Noturus placidus | reverse complement strand
GACTAGGTCAACTGTCCTCTCATGTACATGCACACACACACACACACACACACACACACACACACACACACACACACACTCACACACGTTTGTCTTACTCTACTATTATCATCCATTCACATATTATCAAATTTATTCAATTCAATTCAATTCAATTTTATTTGTATAGCGCTTTTTTACAACAGACATTGTCTCAAAGCAGCTTTACAGGAATATAAACACAGTATACACATAGTAAAGGTGAGAAATTATCCCAACTGAGCAAGCCACTGAGTGGCGACAATGGCAAGGAAAAACTCACTGGTGTTAAGGTGTTAAGAGGAAGAAACCTTGAGAGGAACCAGACTCAGAAGGGAACCCATCCTCATCTGGGTAACAATTTATATAAATATATAATGCAAAATACTAGTTAATACTTAATAACCTTTTGCCTGTTTTAGTTTATAGTGTTTTTCCCACCAATATACTTTGATATAACTTGTGGGGACCAGCTAGGAGGTCAAAACTTTCAAATATTCACATATTTCTGGCCACAATCGCGAACACACACAGTTTCCCTTAATTGAAGCATTTCAACACTTTTTATGCATAAGGTTTCATGCTGGAAGCAGCAATGGTCAAACTTATTTTTCCCAACAAAATGGCTGATATCCAAACACATTTACAAGCAAGACTTTGTTTGCAAGTACCTGACTTGGTTAGCTTTTTTTCTCCCATAAAGGGAGTAAGGAGTAGCAGTATTAATGCTCATAGCAGCATTTGAAGTCAGGCAGATAAAACAAAAATGTCTGGCAGGAGCAGCACATGTAAAATCGCTGACACTTTGTGACAAAATTTTGTGCCAGCAGCAGAAAATCTCCTGGAGAGAAGGTACAGGCGTGAAATCTATTTACGACCGCCATGGGCAGGAAGGTTGCCGTGCTATCACAAGGAGCCCCTCGAAAGTAGTGCAACAAGCCCCAAGTGTGCTGCCGCCATTACTTTACAGTTTTATGGTGTGTGTGTGAGTGTGTGAGAGGGGTGTTTGTGTGAATGAGGATTTACGGTGGTGTTGTATCGAGACAATGTGATTGTTTTCTGCGGCATTGTGAGAAGCATTTCTGCATCTCGAACTAATTCGGTTCACAGGATCACGACAGACGTATTAAGAGATAGTAGCAAACTTCCTTCTGGATTATATAAAGCCTTGTTTTTACAACAGCTAATTTACCTAATTTACTTTACTTTAGCTAATTTACTTTACCTACAGTTCAGTCTCTGTCACATGCATACATGCACAAATACACCCACTCACATATTCTGAGCATTTTATAGAAACCCATTGAGTTGGTTTTCAACTAAAGAACTCCGTCACAATTTTTATCCTTTGTCTGATAAATAACAGTTATCCTCTGCTGTAGTCTCAGAAATCACTAGGCTGTGATGCAAATAGCACACAATTTATCAAACTAATCCTCTTGCACATGCAATTCCAAAGCATGAATGCCAGCAATTACGGCAATGTGCTAATTATTGATAACACTTTGAAAAATAATCTTAGATTAAATTTTGTCCAATCTTTGCCGCAAATCCTCAGGGCATAAAATGGCATCTGGGTTGCTTTTGCATTTACACTATCTCAGATAAAGTGAAGATGAACATAGTTTAAGTCATAGTGAATAGAACAAAAGGCTACACATATACAGCAATATCCTCTTCCTGCCTATAAGATGAATGTTCATGCGAGTAGTAAAGCATAGGCAATATGGCCTCAACAGATAACACTAATGAAAAGGCTTCTTTAGTCTATGATTATTGCTCTAAACAGGAAAGAGCACAGCAGATTGCTTAAGGCAATTCATGTGACAAGAATCAGGCTACACAGCATACATTGCATCTCCATTAGTGAAAACTGCACCATCGTATTCCTGACAGTTACTAAAATACCAAATGCAGAAACACCAGCATCTTCTCAAATCTTTTAATATCTAAGATTTGTTGCAGCAACAATATTTCTAATAGTCATAAGTCGATTTGTTCATTTAAATCTGATTCCAACATGGCCCACGTGTGCATGTGTGAAATATATATATTAAAGAATAGACATGATTTATCATAACATATTTACCGTAAAAATTGCAATAACCATTTTGAATAATAATTAAAGGTGAAATAAAGTTTGGATGAAAAAAATATGGTTTAAAGGACATTGATTCATATGAAATAATTATATATTTAAATGTATTGCATAAAATTTTTGCAAAAAAAGATTATAGGAACATTAGTCTTCTGAATGCGAGATAAATACTATAGACCCTATCGAACCTAATCACTAAAACGAATTTAGGACTTCTGAACTCCATTCATTTGTGTATTGTTGTAAATCGGCACATATGGTCAAAAATGGTCAAAATGCATTTGTACAATATTTTAAAATAGAATTGACATATTTCTAAAAGAACCTCCATAAGCCTGGTGTATATTATGTGGCATACAGGGAAAGCCATCCTTCCTACACGGAGTCATATTTATCTTAGGGCTCCATGTAGAAATCTAAATCATTCTGCATACAACATAAATAATCATGAACAGAAATGCTGATCCTGATCAAGAGGAGATAAAGAACTAAAAACTTGCACTTATAGAGCTGTGAGTTGAGTGAAGGCTCCAGTAGCCTCAGAAACCTGAAAAAGACCTCTGCCCCATCCATTGCCCTGTAACAAAGCACAGTGCTGAACAAAAAGGAGGCTTCTACAGCAATGTGAGAGCATCCTTCCTGTTCCTAGCACGCGGTACAGAGCTAATATTAGCCTTATCCCAATAATGACACAGCATTTACCGGCCATTACAGCTCTTCTAATGCACAAGCTGCTTTGATGTTCAAACAAACAAGTGTGGATACGACACACGGGAGCGGCAGACAGGAAAGAACAATGAGAGACAGAACCACGGAGGAGAGAAAGAGTGATGGGAAAGGCCTGAGAAATTTTCTCACAGTGAATAAGTACAATGGAATGTGTGCATTGCTCTGACAATGTTGTACCTGGAGCTAGTGATAATGAATATACATGTATATATTGGGTTGCCATAGAGATCATTTGATTCACAGAGAAAAAGTATTTGTATTTCATTTATATATCGATGACATTATACAGCATTAATTGTGATTACACCACTGAAATCATATAATATATAGCACAAAAAAAAGAAAACAGTATTAACGGTTTTGTATGATATATTGTAAGTGAATGCATATATTTAAAACAAGCTGAAACAATTTTGCAAGGCTGCTAAGTTTTCGAATTAGAATGTAGATTATAAATACATTATGTACAAATAATTAAAAAAAAAAAAAAATATATATATGTATGTATGTATGTACTGTATATATATACATATACTGTATATATATATATATGTATATATATATATATATATATATATAAAGAAAATAAATCAACCTCTATTATTATATTATTATAATATTCTCACACGGCAGAAAGACAACAGAGAAAGACTTACCTTTCTTTAGCATTAGCATAGAGGAGTTTGCACACACACTCACGCTCCCACAAACATTCTCACACACGCATGGGCAGGCAGACAAGAGAGCCCATCATTGTTCTCCACTAACTCCTCCCACACAAAGCTCTCACCCAGTACATGTGGAGATATGCAGGAGCATCAGAATGCACACACACACACACACACACACACACACACACACAAAATGTGCACATGACAGCATGCAAGTGTTCACACAAAGAATCCCGATGAGAATCCAGTGCAATCACATGATGCATGTGCGTGTCTAACTGTGTGTATCTATTTGTGTGCATGCATATGTAAGTGTGTGTGCGTGTGTGAATGTGTAAATGGCCAGAGGGCTGCTACAAACAGGAAACGAGTATAGGGAAACCCTACCAGGCACCATACTGACAGTCATGAAGCAGTAGCAGATATAGAACATCTGTGTTTTGTGAGACCCTTGACAGGTAACAAGGGTCTAAACGCACACACACTTCCACATCACATACACACTCTTTGCATTATTAATAACTCTTAATGGTGCCATTATATGGAATAAAGTTTTTTTTTTTTTTTTTGCTATGTCAGCATGGATTATAGTCACAATTCAAGAGACAGACAGAGAAAAATAAGAAGAAGAAAAAAAAATGCTGAAAGGATTTTCATGTTTTCCATTTTTTTCTTGCTTTCTTATTAATTTACTGTACACAATAAACCCAAACCATTTCAATAAAGAAAATTATATAACTGACAGGATTTTTACTCTACCTGAAGTTAGACTTTTTGCCAAACAATAATAAAGGCTTTAGATAAGAGGATGGATGTGAGAGATGCTGAGAGATGGGTTTGATGGAAAGTGAATTTGAACAATAAACTATTGTCCTTGTCCTTGTGGCACATTTTGTGACACAGTGTAAGTGTGTAATCTAGCTGTTATACACCAGAGCGGTGGGAAGAAAGAAAAAGCAGGAGAAAAAGAGAGGGGGGTAGGGCTTAGACACGGAAATGAATGGCTAATTCCAGCATACGTACCCAATCAATGAGGAAAATGTGAGAGGGTGGAACAAGATGATGGATGCAAAGAATGAGATAGTGAAGGAGAAATAGATAGAGGTTATAGGCAGCCTTGTCCCTTCTATTGGAGATTTAACATTTTCTGTTGTTTGATTATCTGTATTATTATCTGAAAAAATATACTGTATAGAAAAAATAAATCACAAGAATTGACAAGAATCAGCGTAAGTGATCAGTAAAGACTTGTTTATTAGCAGATGTCTGATACAATTTGTTCGATTCACGGTTCATCTCGAGCATGCTCTATTGGAAATGCAATTCCAATTCCTTGTATTTTCTATAGTAATATTACATACATTTATTCATATTGTTCAGATAGTTTTCATATAGATTAACCTTCACCTACATCACCATACAGGGTGAATGAATGCAGCTACTAAAAGAATGAAATGAAAGACTTAATCTTGAAGTCAATTTCAGCAAAGTGTACGTTTGTGTATAGCAGACTAAAAAAAAATAATAAAAATGAACAATGAACCGGAATGAATTGAACATAAAACTCGGTATAGATGTGTGGAAAGACACACATACACACTCATATGCATCCATGCACACACCCATGCACCCCCTACACACAGTGCAAGTGCATTTGATATATGCACCATACCATTTTTCCTCACGTTTAAAACAGTTTATACAATGCGCAGACAAAGTAAATAACCTGATAATAAAAAATCAAATTAACTGGATCCTAATTGCCTTTGTTTTAGGATGTGCCCTCGAGAACAAAGGGGGAGAACCTGGTATGATTCTCTATGAATACCTCACGCACACCTCAACGTACAGAGCAAATCCACCCACACACCATGGAGCTCCCTGTCAATCACAATGCTGTGGACAGCAACTCCACCACGGCCATTTTGTGATCTTGCAGAGTAGGAAAGCACTGTGCTGCTCATTCCATACCATATTCTATACAATATGTGTCGTATATGATTAACGTTAAAGCATTTTGAATCCTATGTCCATTTTTCCTATGTTCATTAAAAAAAAAAGACTAATACCAAATTATTTAATGCAATGTAATTTATCGGGCGTGCCATGTATAAAGTAAAGACTTTTAGCGCATTAAAGGTATTGCCTCTGCTGTCTGCTTGTCAGTGTGTTCATGGATATAAAGAGCCTTTAGAGACTTGTTATTGCTTTATTAATTCATTTTATATCAATAAATATGATATAAATTCAAAACATTTTGTTCCTGAGAAACCCTACCGACCTTAGTAAATGTGCTTTTATATAATTCACATGACATAAACATTGAGCAAAGCTTCACGGCTGATGCACTTCAGGGTGAATGTGAGGTTAAACGCTCTGCATTTGGTTACATACGGTACCACACCCAGAGCCACAGCAGGCAAATAGGACCACAGCCAGATGAAATGATGATTAGAAAAATGCTTTCTGTGCGTTCTGATCAGTGTGTGGACAAGTAGACTTTAAAAAACAAAAAATCTAATTTATGGGTTGAGTAAGTATCCTTAAGTGCTATTCACTGAATAGTGAGTCATCTGTAACGACCGTTTCATATAACTCCATAATGTAGTAATTCTTGCTTCTTTTTTTTTAAACAATGGTGAGGACTATGTACGTTTTGTACATACAGACTGTAATATTTATCTAAAGTGCATCTACAAGTCTTAAACCATTTTTCCTGAGAACGATTATGTGGAAAACTGTACCCCTATTCATATGCTTAGATGTTCTTTAATGGAGTAACATAGTGTATAATAGATTAGAGTATAGTAATATGGAGTACTGTTACGTAGCCATGGTGTAACAAGGTGTACAACTGCAGTGTTGTATGATTTGGTACTGTACAGTCAATTTTAATGCCGGGCAAAGTGAGAACATATTTCTACATGCAGTAGTGACAGCTGGCCTACGTACATCGGTTTTTCTAGATGATGAACACTCAAACATGCCTATACACACACCCATATGTGAATGCAGAACAAAAGCACGATAGCACAAAATCCTTCAAACTGTCATGTTCTCATTTGGGAAATACCTCATTTGTCTCTGTGTTTCAGGATGAATCACGTCGAAGCAGACAGAACAGGTGTGTACATCAAACTGCACGTCTGTCTATGTCTCTAGCCTGGACTTCTACCCAGTACCCATAATTCCTAGCTTCAATAGAATATTCTGGTCTCCATTACCCTTCAAAATGGAAGCAGAGCTGCTAATTGACATTGGAGTTATTTCTAATCAATACAAGAACTCTTAGTTTAACCTCTCAATCATTCATACTCCACGTGACTCAGAATTGTACTAATGAACACTCGAGTCAAGTGCTGTCACTCAAATATTTTCTGTCCATTAATCAGATGTGCGTGTCACTGTTCAAAAAGATCACACTCTAGATGTCACCGTGCAACTTACGATGGGCGGAATCAAGACAGTACCCCACCTAACCTCAAATCTGAGAAAGCCTGAGAGACACTCCACTCTGTGCATGTCAGAGAATCATAGTTAATCTCCATCTGTAAAAATCAGAAATATGCTTAATGCTAAGCACTTCTGCTTTACTAACATAGTACTGTTATGGGGTCTGCTACTTCATTTTTTAAATTATTTTTTTTACCTCCCACTGATGGGATCCCTGCATCTCTGTCTGAATCTGAGACTGTGTGTATGTGTGTGGAAATGTGTGTCACTCCATTTGTGCACTGATCACATTTACAATGTGACTGTAGCTCAGATCTCAGGCTCCAGGTGCCGTTTCCGGCTCTTTATCTCCTTGTGTGGGGATTTTAGGACAGTGTGCACAATGTTATATGAATCTGACCGCATGCGGTAAAAGGCGTGCAGTGTGCAAGGTCCAGACTCACTTCTTCACTGCCAGGCTTTACAGCGTCGACAGTGATTAAAAGTGTTCTTCATTCTTTTCCATGTTTGACAGGTTTATACACTATTAGGACGTGAAGCAAAAGTGTTCAGGAGCATTATACATTTATGACTTGCATGCAGGTTACAATAGTTACTAACTGAAAGTTGTCAAGCACAAAAGGCCTGAGGGGTGTCATGCATGAGAAAGTACACATATGTAAAAGAAATGAATGTATGAGTGTTTGTTTGTGTATGTGTGCATGCTTCTGGCACTTACCCCGATGTTCTCAGCAGACAGTGGCGCAGATTGTGTCGTACTGCTTTCCACTAGCTTTTTCTTTCTTTTTGCTCCTCTCTCTCTCGCTCTGTCTCACTCCACTTACACTTTCATACTTTTCAGGAGCATCAGATCGGTCGCTTCATCCTGGCACAGAGAGTGGCGAGACACATGGGAGGGGTGTTTTGTAATCTGCCAGGTTGTACCACCCACAGGAGAAAGTCAAGGAGAGGGGGAAGGAGAGAAGTGGAACTGGAACTGGAGCGTCTATACCTTCAGCGCTACCCTCCATCTGCTTCCGAGTGGTTTCGTCTACTTCCTGCGCCATGATTGGAGCTCCCACTTCGCCTTCATTAAAATTCAAGGAAGGAGAGGAAAAAAAAAGAGGAGAAGAGAGGGGGATGCCTTCACGCCAGAGATTGATTCGGCCAACATTATTTGCCTAAGATGTAAGAATTAGCATTAGTCATTGGGGCACGCAAAAAATGAGCACGCTGCAGTCATGTTACTGTACATACGATTTGATGATGTGCGGCTCTGCCTGCACCCTGGGTGTGTAAGCTGCTGAGGCGGTGTGTGTGCTTGTGCATGTGGGCTGACAGATCTGGCAAGCATGACACTACAGTCACACACATCAGAGACATTAAAAAGAGAGCACTTAGATCCTAACCTTATAACAGCTTATTTGATGAGCTGTTTGCTTTTATCAGAATAATTTACTGTACAATCCTTATTACATTTCCCCCAAAAGGAATAAAATGATTTCGCTGTACATAAATGGAAGTAAACGGTCCACTGAGCAGCCACATGAGGCTTTTTGTCTTCTTATATGCACAAAATACAGAAGTCTTTATCTCACATAATCCTGCATTCACTACAGCACTGAGACAGACAGACAGAGTGAATGTGTGCTGATGCAGGTTTATTAACCGCTCTTCATTCTGTACTGTACTGTAATCTAATTATTGCGGATGTTAATGTCCCGTCGCAGGAAAGAATAACTAACGCTATAGAAGTATTAAATCTCGAACACAAAATGTGAATACGTGACAAGTGTTGGAAGCAATAGCAATGCGTTGTAAGGGATTTTATGGAGAAAATTGATTTTTTTAAAAAAGAGACATGCCTACATAATAATACAGAAACAGGAAAACCCAGTGGTTAGTACTGCACAAGCAGATTCCAAGTGAAAATAGATTAAACTGCTCAAAGCTAACTTCTCAAATAATACCAAAAACAGAAAAGATGAGCACCCAGGGCAGTACTGTAATTGTGATTTTATTTGAGAGGTCTGACTTTTGTATATTGATTTTGATTGACAGGAATTCCCAAGGCACAAAAAGCAATGTCCATTGGCTCTCATATTGATAAAGGACTTGATTGACAGATAGGTGTGGGCGGGTAACCCACAATGTGTGCGTGTGTGTGTGTGTGTGTGTGTGTGTGTGTTGTCTTTTGTCCTCTATGTGTGGGAAAAGAACACAAGCATCCTGTACTCATGAACACAATCTGTATATCTATAAGCATTTGTGTATTTGTATGTCTTATTATGCGCATAACTAAACTGTGTGTGAGCTAAAGTAAGCTGCTATGCGTGTTTGTGTTAATGTAACCTTCGGTGGAGTGAGGTTGCACTCCCTGCCCCCAACAAAGCAACTGCATCTGCACGCCTGACTGCCACTCTTACTGCAGACATACACCGGGTGTGTGTCTCTACATCCAACCCAGCAGCATTCTTGTGAGATTTCTCTGTGTGGGTGTATATAGATCAAAATTTGGACATTGGTTTCTCGTTCGTGTTTCTTTTCGTTGTACGTGTAAAATTGTGGCTCCTTGATGACGGAGTGTGTCATGGATTGAGGCAACAGTGAGGTGTGTAAAAAAAGAAGGGAAAAGCTTCATTCCTGGTAAAGCTTGAGCCTGGAGTTACAACCCCACCCTATAGGAATGCCTGTCTGCCTCAGCACAGTGGGGATCTGATTAGCTGCCACTACAGAAGATTGACTGAGAGATGGAGGGAATGGAGAATGGATAAGAAAATGCCAGAGGGATGGCATAGGTATAGAGAAGGAGAAGAGGAAATTGGCCATATACGCTTTCCTTAGGGAACAGCCTTATTGATTTGAAGGTATCATGAAACGGTGGTAGAGATGGAGGTGGTGGTTGAACTGGCCGTATATGTTTTCCGTCTGTAATGCACCATTGATTGGACACCATCACGTGATCGTATTTGAGTTTGACGGCATGACAGAGATAAAAAAGGAGAGAAAGTAAGAGTGAGAGATGGAAAGAGAACCAATGGGTGTGGGAAGGGGAATTGAGAGCCTATATGTTTCCTGCACAGCATGAACAAATGCCATTGATTGTGGCTTGTTGGTAGACTGTGTAATTCCCCTTTGGCTTTACATACAGTAAATGGATGATATTTGAGATTGTGAGTGTGTGTGTGTGTGTGTGTGTGTGTGTGTGTGTGTGTGTGTGTGAGAGAGAGAGAGTGTTAAGATGATGTGTATTGAATGATCTCTTTACAGTCCTTAGAACAGCTCTCCTTCTAATGGACTCCATCTGTTTGATCCCATCACCCACAGAGAAGGAAGAGATCGTGCTAATATTTATACTCACACTACCCGAGTGATGCTGGCCTCCTGGAGCTCCCTCTGAAAGCCCGGACACCGGGTTTACAAACTGTGGCAAAGCCACTATGATACTGAGAGTATTTGGCATCCTTGAGTTATGAAATATTTAATCATTTTCTATTTAATGATGCTGTTCCTTGATTGTCTATTGATCTAGAGTGTCGAATTATGAGTCTGAATTTCTAGAGAGTGGAAACCAAATGCATTATCAACACCATTTGAGTCTTATGTCCCCCTGGCTTCCTTCCTCTTTGCTTGCTGAATAACTTCATTAGACATCCCTTAGTGTGTGTGCAAGCATGCACCCGTGTGCAGTTAAAAGCCGGATGTCAGCGTCTTGAGCAGCTCAAATGCATGGTTGCCCACTCGCCTGTTTGAGGATACACCCAGCTGTCCTAGGTCTAGCTCAACCCTGCCACCCCTGTGTAGGATGTGAGAATGTATGTGTGTGTGTGTGTGTGTGTGTGTGTGTGTGCGCGCATGTGTGTAGGATGTACACAGACGGTTGTCAGGGCTCAGCTATTTAAAGCAAAACTCCACTGCAGTGCTTTTGCAAAAAGAAAAGGAATTGAAGGACAGCGAAAGGAAAATCCACATAATGAAAGTTTTACCATGCTCAACACTACAACGATTCAAATTTATCTACAGTATATTGATATTCCTTTTCTTCTTTTCCTTCTAAAATACATGGAAGATTATTTTGAATAATGCAATCTAACAAGACTAATCTAATAAATACCTGAGATGTCTGAACAGTCAAAGGAAACGATTTGGCCAAAAAAAATTACATTTATATGATTTTCACCAAAATGCACTCAGTCAGTCAAAACATTTGCTTCTTTACTGTTGTACTGGAACTATAAAGCTAATCTAGCTAGCAAGTAAAGGAACATTAGAAGTTTAGCATGGACAAAATTGCATGGCTAAATCATTTGACCATTTTGACTAATGCAATTCAAAAGGATCTAAGGAAATATGCATTTAACCATTCATAAAATGTGTGAATAATTTCATATTTGTAAATGTAATATCAGTGGGACACAAATGGCATGACAATCATGAACTCACCCATACATAGTTTCATAAAAAAGTGATTCTGGTTCAATATGTCTAGTATTACAGTTGTTAGCTCTGGGCAGCCAATAATACTAATAATAATACATAGAAACTGACATACGCCACAAAAACAATCCATTTCAGATAAAAATGAACTGTAATTGTTAGCAACAGATAGGTCAGAGAGAAGTGTGATGATTTAAACACGATGCTAACCTGATTTTAGCTCCCCTTCTTAGCTACAGTAGCAAAATTAAATAAATACATTGACTAATAAAAAAACTTGACCCCAATGGGTCTGTATTCATATCAAGCTGGATAAGAACAGATTTATTTGCATTTCATTCATATGAGCATTTACACAAGAAATGTGGTAAATTCAGCAAAAATGTTCGTATCCTTCTTGTTCTCTGGAGTGTAAGAAGACTAACAAAGACAAACCTCGACTTCATCGACTCATCATATAATTTGCATCTATTACTGCACTTTTATATATTGACTCTACTGTTAAGTTTAAATTGTTTGTTTTTATTGTGTTTAAAACATTTAGTAGGCGGCCTTATCCATAGCGCCTCATAGAAGTGCTTTGGAGTCTCTATCAGAAACACAAGACTTAGTGCTCGCTTAATATTATTAATAATAATATTATATTACATTATTTTATTTCCTAAAAGTGCGTAAAATAAAATGTCACTGTTGTTTTTTGAGGCATTATCCTGATAATTAATTTCATGGCCCCAGCTGTCTGTGCACTTTTACTTTTATGGACGTTTGTGGGCTTCACTATATGCAAATGAGCGGTGTCACGAACAAGCTTTGCACTTTATGGGTGATCAACAAATGCATGCAAGTATGAAAAAAATCAGCTTTTCCAAAACTTTTGTAAACCCTGCAGAACATTAATAAAAAAATATTATAAATGAGGCCCATTATTCAGAATAAACAGATCATGTGTTCAGATATGAATAGGGGGTGAACTTTAAATTAAAAAAAAAAAATTTTAGGAAAGCTTCAGAGGACAGTTAGGCCCACATTTTGTTTACATTCGAATACAAATTCAGATATGGATATTTGGAGCATTGACCAGATACAGATACCCGATACAGTGACAGGTATTGCGTTATACTAACAGTTTTCTGGAAGAGTACATTTGGAGAAAGTAGATAATTATGTAAAAAATTAATTTTTTAAAAGTTGGTTATCATGCTGGATCAACAGCTCCAGATACTAGCTCTCTACCTGCCCTGTACTTGCCTAGGGATAAGCTAATGGTGTTTAGATTGTGTATGGTTTATTTCATGTCAAACAGTGAGTTGTTTTGAATGCAGACACAGTCAGGGCTTTTCGTTGACCCCAAATCACTGCACTTTCCATCCAACTGTGCATCCATTGACATCTGCTGTGTTTTTACACACTCATAATACAGGTGAGTAGCATTAGCTCTCTTATTTAGGGTTATTTTTGATTGATATATCTGCGGGGCATGAGAAATGATCTGCACAATGTATCTCAGTACTGCAATTTACATTAAGTAGATAAGTAAGAGCTTATACTCAGAAGATGCTATTATTTGCCTGAGGTTGTTCAGTCTGAGATGCAGTTGCGTCGTAGCTGAGTACACAGCAGGATGTGTTTTGGTGTTCTCCCTCTCCATATCAACCATTCCACTGACCCCTGTTGAAGCACCCTACATGTTCACTCAGCATTCAGCCATTGGGGAAATGATATTCTCCTCAGTCTTACACACACACACACACACACACACACACACACACACACACAGAGACAGAGCAGAAACTTATCAAGCCCAAAATGAGTCAGCATTCTTGGCCTGGCTACATCCGTGTCTCCTCCCCTGCCACCACCACCTTCCCAGAATCCCACACTGCTTCCCAGACACAGCTCAGCACCAGGCTCCCAAAGGAGCAATCAGGAACAAGCAGCTAGCAGTAACAGACATGAGTCAAGTGCAGATCAAAAGCAACTACCAGCAAGTGTG
>JAFFST010045608.1:1333-13439 GCA_022414735.1 Noturus placidus | reverse complement strand
TATATATATATGAAAATTATTTATTGGTCTACCTTTTCCTAGCATATAGTACTGGAGGTATGATACACTAGTTTTGATGGGGATTGGTTTATAGTGGTGTACAGTGCAGAAACACACCCACGCTGTCTGGAAAAAAAACAGCATGAGTATGAGTTGAGTAACATGTAGAAAACGTATAGTAATGAACAAAGCCATCCCACACATACATACATGCCCTGTATATACTGTGCATCTTGTCAGTCCTGTGTTTCAGGGAAAGCTGCAGATTGAGATGTTTGGGAAGGCAGTAGAGAATGAAGGACTGACAGGCTCCATTGTAATGTGACTGTAATCTCATTTGCTCTAATGCTGTTTCTCTCGTTGTCTCCTGCTATCAGCACAGGACGCAGTTCGGCTCTGTACAGAGACACATTTACGACTCCATTCTTTACAGCAGCCTCTCCATATGCCAGCAGCCAAATTGTACAGGCAGAAATCATTAGTGTAAATGTTTATAATGAAACCAGAAATACGATTGACTCTTCAGTCTATTTGCAAATGATTTGTTCATGTAGGTCTTAATTAAGGATAAGTCATGCTATTTGAAGTCACTGCACTTTCTAAAAGCACACTGCATTAATATTTCTATATTAATTCCAAATGTTTCTGAAAGTGTGTGTGTACATGTGTGAATGAAAGAGGGGAAGAGAGAAAGAAATTAACGAGGACGAATAACAGTGAGAAAATATGAAGCAAAATAGTCTGTGAAAGAGAAAATGAGGTGGGAAGAGAGGGAAAGCTCTTGCCATGCTCATGTGGTTTTCTGACACCTCATCATAACCAGGGCTAAAGCGTGCTGCTGGGATTATATTCATCAGCATGCACGTTCAGCCCAAGCTGCACAACTTCAGCCTTCAATCACGCGCGCCTCTCGTTCCCGGCCGCAGCCTCCTTAATGTTGCTATTTCAGATTTAAATCCATCCTTTAGTCTGCCTCCCCCTCAGGGCAAGCTCATTGTAAAACAAACCGTCTGCCTGTCACAGACCCTGTGTAGGTGTAAATGCACACACACTGCCTCGCCTGAATACATGAATATTTAAAGAAGGAAATTAGCTTGCGTGTGCTACCTAGGAATGTGAGCGTCATGAAGATTTGCTGTCGTGTCTAAGCATCGCAGTGAGGTGAGCGCTAAGAGCTTCCCTTTATGAAGTGCATCATGGGGTTGACTTGAATTCTGTTTTTAAAGTGTAGCCCAATGTTAGGCGTTTATTTGATGATGTCATAAAAAAACCCCAGCTTGAATGAATTTCCCTCCACAAATGCGCCTGAATATTTGAACATAAAGAGCTGTTTAAAGGTGACATAGTGGCAGTAAGAGCAGAGTGTAGATTTGTTTAGGTTTGAAAGGAGTATATTAACATTGTAACTGCAATCTGAACAAATACACCTCTTTATACTCTCTGTGTGAGGTACTAAAAACATTTATACATTCCTGTCTTATACAGTTATGATGTGTGGTACTTTTCAATTTGGTTTAAAAGTAGCAGTTATAATGAATCAGCTAGCATAAGAAAGCATCTAAACTTCTTCTGTCTCTGTGTGTGTGCTTGCACGGGTGTGTAAAAGCATATAGGCTTTTAGTGGCTATGAAGGTCTAAGTCTTGAGCCACCTCACTCCTAAAGCTATTAGTGCAGATTTGTACTCTCTCTCTCTCTCTCTCTCTCTCTCTCTCTCTCTCTCTCATACACACACACACACATACTCACTCTCTCACACAGAGCGATTTCTAGAAATCAGATTTCCTTTGATGCCATTAGTGTAGAATAGATATGGTATATTCATCCTCAACAAGCCCTGCAGCATTTCTTCCAAAGAGCATTTACCACCTTCCTAATCTACTGACGACTGGAACTGTGCCAGCTCTGAGCAAATAGCCCACTGACTTTCAGACAGCTTGAAGTGGTACAGTGAGTTCCTGTATTATTGGCACCCTACAATTAATATTTGCTGAAGCCTAGCCTGAACAGAATACCAGCACTGAATCTCTTCCAGTAATTCCAGTCTACAAAGTTGAAGACACTTGTTGAGTGGTCTTGAACCCACTCTTCCATTTGAAATCTTTTCATATTCTTAGGCTAGTGCATATAGACTGTCCTCTTCAATTCAGATCAGAGGTTTTCAATGGGCTTCAAAGCTGGACACTGAGAAGGCTCAAAGGCCCTTCTTTCTGGAAAATGTAGACTTTTGAAGTATTTTTTAATTGTAGGCCTGATTGTGATTAACTGTATTTTCAACTACCAGGTATTCTCCCATAAAGGTATTTCAATACAATTCAAACAAATATCATCCAAAAATCCCATCATTTAAAATTTGCTTTCATTTTCCATTGTTGTTTTTACCAAACATGATGTTGAATGGGTGAAATGAATTAGTTATCCATCACCATGGGGAAAACCGAGAAACTTTCTGGTAATGATTACAATAATACACAAGTAGTTTAAAATACAGTTAATCACAATCAGGCATACAGTGTAGGTGTTTTTACTAAAAATAGTAAATATTAAAGTTTAGAAATATTATGCAATAAAATTAAGGGGGAAATACTTTTTATAATTCTCAGCAAATGTAGTTATTTCCCAATAGCAATACCCAGCAAATATTAATTTAACACAGTTAAAACAGCAGACCACCTAAACATTTTATTCATCTTGAAAATCATGAAGAACACCACAATAATGCTCTGTTGTTCTAGCCGATTTGTAACCTTTACCACAAAGGTACAGGAATATCACAGTGGGTTAAAGATCTCGAGGAAGTGTTTATTAGCTCTTTTCTTACTTCAGATGAGCCGCAGCAGCTGTCCTTGCTAGACATTTTTTTTTACTGCTGCTACTTAAAGTAAACTGCAATAATTGGAGTGGAATTATGGAACTATTGATTGCCGAGATGGCTGGCTTTTACAGGAAGCGGAGGCAAATACAAAGACTCAGGAAGACATGCTCTTTATGCACACACTGCTCACTCTCACTTTTTACTCTTCCTTTCCCCTCTCTTTTACTCTTCCTTTTTCCCCCTTTTAATCCTCTGATAATATTTAATTCAGTGTTTTTGAAAGCCTGCTGTGATTCATTTAAAGCATTTGGCCTGCAGTCAGGAGGGAAGACAGTAGATAGTTAAGGTATTGACAGAACACAACAAATGGCAGTCTGCTCACCTCACTTCTCATCAGTCACAAAGAATAAACAAGCATGTCGTAAACTCAGACTTAAATGCAACAAGTAGAATTTATTCACACTGTGTGTGTGTGTGTGTGTGTGTTTCAATTTAATGTGTTGTGTCAGTGTAGTAGTGGAAGGATGGCTTTATTTATGAAATAAATGTTAATACATAAACACTTATCTTCAATGTCTTAAATGCATCAAACTTCAGGAATTGTTTTGGAGAGATCCAAATGCAAGATTAGAAGAAATTCATTTTTATTCTGGAATTCTGTTTCTGTACATCATTTACTGATCTACAATGCTTGTAGGGACAAGATTGCTTAATTATTGTTATTTTTATAAGAATTTTTTTTATAATAAAATACTGAGTTTTAATGGAACTTTGTCTTAAACTTGTCTTGATAGTGTCTTGGTCTGAATGATGCTGCTTGTTTAGGTATGTTCTCTGATAAACTCTGGGGTTTTCCAGGGGTGTGTCTCAATCAGCCCGCTAGCTGGTGAATTAATGCTGTATATCATGTACACGAGTTTGGGCACTGACAATATCCTATGACTTGACTACGTACTCGTGTTGTAAAACATCACCACTTGCATATCAACAACATGCAGGACTGATATGTTGTTGATGTTATATGTCATATAAATTTGTTTGCTTAATCACAAGCTTATCACACACTGTCATGGTACTTCAAGCAGGATCGTAGGCTAGCTAGTGGATAACAAAAACAATCATTATACACTTAAAGACTCAAACATACCATTTATATAGAACATCAAATAAGGTAAAAAACTGCTAACGTAAGTAATCATTTGCAAGCCACAACAATGATAACAAGCTTGCAGACGAAGTTGGCTGAGAGTTTGTCCACCTTTTTTTTCTCTTGAGCTGAGAGGCTTTAGAAAAAATGACATTTCCAGTAAGGGAACAAAGTGAACCTCGATGCTCCCTGGTTTTGCAGTGCACTGTGGGATTTTGTAGGAGCGAACGTTCCTGTTTATTGGCAAGATTTTGCGATTGAAATGGCCGACTCTCTGATCAGTGAACTGCTGAACTGCTGAACTAGTGAACTATTGAGACACAACCTAGGAAAGGGTGTAGTTATATTAAGATCATGTGACACTTTTTTTTGCACACAGGTGAACTACATTCAGCTATTTATGTGACTTCATATAGCTGCTGAATGCACCAGAACTAATGGGGGTGAATATTTCTACACATATTACATTTCTTTTCAATTATATTGACTTTCCTGTCCCTTCACTTTTATAGTATAAGCAGTATTATATGCTATAGACTCATTACATATAATTCCAATTAAGTCCATTTCAGTTTCAGGGTGTGACACTACAACATGTGGAAACATTAAAGGGATGTGAATACTTGGTTATGTGGCTACAGATATGCTACATTCTGCCTCAGTCATTTTGGATGGAAATGTCTTACACACATGATACATCACACTCTTACTGAAATCTGTACAGTTGGATGTTTTTTGTTTGTTTGTTTTCAACAGTAATAAATAAAACATTCACATTTGGGTCACACTAATATACATTAGAGCTACATAAGAGCTTAGAGAAAAAGCATGCAATGCAACTGTCAGCACCCACATATTATTGTTTAATGTGAGATAATGCAAATAAATCAATCAATCAAGCACACACCCTAATGCATTCGCCAAGAGTGGAGTGTAAATCATACGAATTAAGCTTGTACATCTTTATCTTTCGTCATCATCCTCCATCATGTTAATTCATATCTCTGAGCTACATCTTTTGTGCATATTTTAGTCTCTTCCTTCGAACTGTCTGTCTCTCGCTCTCACTCTTCCCTCTTTTATGCAGCCCCTCCTGCTGATCCATGCTTTCTCATCAATGCATTTTCCAGCCGCAGTAAGGCAGCAGTGCACCCATTTCCCCTGCTCACTGTGGCTATCTATGGCGCCCCCTTCCTGAAAGTGCACTTGGCTGTGCTATAATTGCATTGGGGAGATAAGAGGCAAGGTCTGGGACAGGAAGCTGGGTGGGTTTAGGAGGGTGTAGGCTGGGCCAGGCTGAAGCTCTTAGCTCTAAATCAATGAGCCCATCCAGGCCTAATGCAGCACTGGGCAACTCCTCAGGAAACATTAGGACTATTAGTGCTGGCTTGGCAGGAACATACTTGTTTCTTGCCCACGCATTCTCTCTCTTTCTTTTCTCACTCTCTCTCTCTCTCTCTCTCTCTCTCTCTCACTCTCTCTCTCTGACACACACACACACTCTCTCATTCTCTCTCTCACTCTCTCTCTCTCTCACTCACTCACTCACTCATACACACACACACACACACACACACACACACAATCAGACATCAGAAGAAGTATTTAGGTTGGCAAGTGTAGACACAATTACACACACAGATCAAAGGTCGTGTCAGTCAGCGGGGGTATTCATGGGGAGATGGACCTCTAAACATCAGCATCCACATCATACTGTGGGGTCAGCAAAGCCAGCAGGATGAAGAGATACACATGTACATATCTCTCACACTTGCACTCCTTCAGATTCAGAATTGGCTGGCAGAGCTGTCTGCCTAAACGGCGGCATTTCGGCCCAAACCCTCTACTTTAAATGAAAAAAGCAAAGAGATGGGAACCTGCTGAGAAGGCTACTTTAAAATAGACGAGGCACAAATCTGCCTCAGTGCTTCCCATTTACATATTAATCATATACGACAGTGCTGCTACTCTTAATATGCAATTTTAGAGCTTTTTGCTCTTCTAGCACGGATAAAGTTTGGCTTATCACAAAAGCAGGCAGGCTACCGTTCATCCATTGCTTCATACGAAGTAAATATTTGGCCTGGTCTGTACAGTATATGTAAGCTTTAAAACAAATCTGAACCCTCTTAACTCCCCTGCACTGTGGTTTAGCCCTGCTGAGTGTTGGACCATCTGGAATCATCAGGTTCTGGTCACCATGGTGACTGTTGTACTTTTGGCCCACCTGAGCAGTCAGCAGTTTCACAGTCATCACAGCAAACCCAAGTGTGTGAGAATAAGTGTGCATACACAAGCTAGAAAAGACTTGTACAGTTTTTCATGTATCAGTTGTGACAGTTACTGTGTAAAGTAGGTGTGCAGGAGTGGCAGGAGACATCATCAGTGGGAATTCTGTTTTGTCTTTTACTCTCTCGATCGCTCATGCACATACGCACACACACTTTACCCCATTATCTATTCTGACAGAGGAACTTGAAGACTAATGCAACCTGAGCCTGATAATGTGGTGCTGATTACAGCAGGCTCAACTTCTAAATGGCTTATATATATATATATATATATATAAACTAAATAAATATAAAGAACCTTTAACTGTAACGTTATTAACCTCTAGCTTCTATGCTGAGCACATTCTCTACCAACATGATTAAATTCCAAACACATCATCGTTCATTATAAACTTCCTCACCTTGTTTTAAACTGACATCAACTTTTTTTTGAAGATAATGCAAAGATGAGTATGGTCTCTGAGAGACTTGAGGTCATAGTCTCTTCTACTTGCTTGCTAATGCATTACTCAGACCCGCAGCTCTTTCTGATTTCATGACTGTAAAGATAAATTAATACCTTACAGACTGTGCACATTAAAACTGGCAGAACAGATAGCAGACCACTTGTTTATGCCCATGAGTATGAATTTCTATTTCTATAATTAGTAGAATATTACAAAGGATTTCAGAAATTTATAACGTCACAGAATACTGACAGGTATAGTCATTTTCAATAGATGGGTCACCAAAGGCAAAAAAATATAAACAATTGTCCTATAATACCTGAACTCATGGTATTAAAAATGCCAAGAAAGAAGGACTAGTTGCCTACTGGTTAATGGTTTTCCTGTTCTAAATCCAATTCAGTAATTCACAGCACTAATTCACTTTTGTGAACTTTTGTGAATTAATGCTAGGTAATATGAAAGGCTAGGCATTTACACTAAGATTAGTGAAGGCAAAATCCCAAAAGTGGAAGTCACTGACCTTCTTCACCTTAACAAAAGAAAGCAGCCTGGTCAATGACAGTGTGCTGCACACATGAGGTCATTATGACACATGCCGTATGTGCAGTGCTGTCATCTTCATGTCACACTCCACAACTGTCTGAAAACCTGCACATGTATACACTAACAGTTTAGTCGTGCTGCGATGCCGGTGCATGCCTGCTTCTCTTATCTCTAGATAGGAACAGACAGGGACACAGAGAGAGGAGTGAGAGAGAGATTGCAAAAAATCACCAGAGTGAGGGGGAATTTAATAAATTAAATCTAATATAGGCGCTGGGCTGGTCTCCTAGCAACGTGAAAGAGCTCGGTCGGCTGAGGGCTGTGGAGACCTCCCCTGGCCTGATGTCAAGACGACCCATAGGGCTCTAGGTCTTCGTCATCGACCCTGTCGCTTTCACATTCCATACCCACTGCAATCTACACTAACCAGCTAAAACAGCTACAATATATTATGTGTTTGTATGTTTTACTGTGTAAAGGCCAAAAGGTGATTTGTGATGAGATCAGAGGACGAATCAAACAAAAGAAACACTAAAGGCACATACACATAACACACTCAGTTTTTCTGTTCTTCACACACCCACTCACAACATCTCATGTTAAAGATATGTTGCAGTGTGCACAGCAATGGAGAGGGCTCTCATGGACTCTCGGTCTAAAACAGCTCTCATTCTGCAGCTTCTTATATGGACCTGTATTCTTTGACACTTTTCAGCTAAAAACAGTCCAGACACTGTGTGAACCCCCCAAATATAAACCTGTTTAACAGTACAAATCTTACCATTTACTATCATACAGAACTCTTGGACTACAATCTGCCCACATCCTCTGTGTGTGTGTGTGAGAGAGAGAGAGAGAGAGAGAGAGAGAGAGAGACATAGACTTATTCATATCTCCTCAGTAATACCACTGCACTGCAAGAGAAAAAGGATTCAAGATTCAGCCATCGTTGTCGTGACTGTCTCGTCTCTGGCGACTCCCCCATCAGGTTAGGAAAACTGGTGCTGTCTGTATCTGCGTACATTTCATGTGACATACTTATGTAGTTCTATACAGCTATATAACAAAGAGCATGCGCATCAAATCAAATAACGGCAGCAACATCTGTGATTCAAAGCTATTATTGTACTTTGATGACATTTCCCTAATCTCCTAACCCAAACTGGCTTAACTACTCAAATAGATTTTTGAGTGTGTGAGGCTAACACACACAATAATGATTTCCATGGCTTAACTGCATGCTGCAGGCGCAGGGCCAGAGATCCTCATGCAATGTGTAATTGTGCCCTCTTGTGGCTACAGGCAGGAAATGCTTACCTCTGTCTAAAATGGGTGATATTTATAAAAGTGCAATAAAAGGCTAAGACATTTGTTACATTAAACAAGTTCATATTCTTGCTCCTAAGCTAAAGAGGATGAGGCGAAAGTATATTTCAGGACACTATGCTCAATGCTTAAGCAATACGTTCTTAAGATGAATATTGACTGAGATTCAACTTCAACTCTGAAAGCTAGTATACAGTGCAGCACTTCAAACTGTTTATAACCTTACTACTTGATTATAGCCTTACAGCTGTCCATAACAATCAACTAAAATCACTTATTATAGAAAGAATGCTGAGGCAAGCAACAATTTTTGTAAAATATTGTAGCTATTTTCCTTCACTGAAATCAATCATCCAGATCTGTCTAGCACACAAACCACAAACTCCCCTGAGCTATATTGACGAGTAGGAAATAATTCTACCAATTATTATACAAGTAATAAACAAATGTATCTACACACACCCTCCTCCATGAAATTAATTTCACACACAGACAATCTTTAAAGACTTAATTTACTGAGAATTTAGTACAGTAATTACTGTATGATAGCAGTGAAAAGAGTTTACATTCAAATTAATCAGTAAATATATAAGACATACTTTGAGAATTAAATAAATCATTGCATTGCAAAAACTCTCCACCTCAGTTGTGTACCAGAAGTAAAATAAAACACAGATCATAGATTGCACAAAACTTTCAAGTGTAAAGTGAACAGTGCTTCTGTTTCATAGTTGCAGAAGTTATGTTAGTCATGAGGTAGAAAGAGACAACATGTACTAAATATTAGAATGTCTTATATTTGCTGAATTTGTACAGGACAGGACACGTAGTGCTCGTCACTGAAACACATTTGTTTTTTTAACAGTTCAAGTATCAGTGAAATGACTGTTCCCACAGCCAGTTGAATTTTAATAGCATGATTTCGTATATCATTTATAACCTTGAAATTGGCACAAAATACTGAAACTGCACATGCTACAGTACATAATCCAGAGAATAATTATTGCTTATTGTTGTCCCATATAGAAAATATTTTTATAGATATACAGTGAGGGGAAAAAGTATTTGAACCCCTGCTGATTCCGTACGTTTGCCCACTAACAAAGAAATGATCAGTCTATAATTTTAATGGTAGGTTTATTGGAACAGTGAGAGACAGAACAACAAAAAATCCAGAAAAACGCATGTCAAAAATGTTATACATTGATTTGCATTTTAATGAGGGAAATAAGTATTTGACCCCTCTGCAAAACATGACTTAGTACTCGGAAATGACTTAGTAATTACTTTTCATTTTTAAAGCCCTGGCTGAGGGAAGGAGGTTCTCATCCAAGATTTGACGGTACATGGCCCTGTCCATCGTCCCTTTGATGCGGTGAGGTTGTCCTGTCCCCTAAGCAGAAAAACACCCCCAAAGCATAATGTTTCCACCTCCATGTTTGATAGTGGGGATGGTGTTCTTGGGGTCATAGGCAGAATTCCTCCTCCTGAGATTAGGAGCACTCCCTTTAAGAGTGTGCTCCCAATCTCAGCTCGTTACCTGTATAAAAGACCCCTGGAAGCCAGAAAGCTCTCTTATTGAGAGGGGGTCAAAAACTTATTTATGCAAATTAATTTATACATTTTTTTACATGTGTTTTTCTGGATTTTCTTGTTGTTATTCTGTCTCTCACTGTTCAAATAAACCTACCATTAAAATTATAGAGTGATAATTTCTTTGTCAGTGGGCAAATGTACAAAATCAGCAGGGGTTCAAATACTTTTTTTCCCCCCACTGTATGTACATATACATATTATATATATATACACACACACACACACACACACATGCATACATACATACATACATACGTATGCACACACACACACACACACACACACACACAGTTAAACCTATTTATCAGTGACTATAGGTTAGCAGATATGCTCCCATTATTGACTGAAAATGCAGAACACATCAATAAGAACACTAATCTCTGGATGAGCACAGCTATGACAATGTTAGTTGTAAAAACTCAAGTTATCAGCAAATTTGCAGTGTGAAAAATGTGGGTCTGGTGAAGGACACACTGTAATGATAAGTGCTGCACTGCGACATGCAAATACCTACAGATTTACAGAGGTGCTCTAGTCAGCTCTTTAAGCCTGTATATAATATAAGAGGGAATATAAGAAGTTTAATTTAAAAAAAAAAA
Source organism: Noturus placidus (assembly GCA_022414735.1). Classification (NCBI taxonomy): domain Eukaryota; kingdom Metazoa; phylum Chordata; class Actinopteri; order Siluriformes; family Ictaluridae; genus Noturus; species Noturus placidus. Next base: position 2,675 of record JAFFST010045608.1, on the reverse strand, counting down.
AAGGTAGTCCTTCCTCATCACCCTTCAGCTCACTGTTTCACACACATGGAGTACCCTGTGGTTAAAGTCTTCAGGTTGGTCAGCAAATACATAGTGTCCTGCTCCTCGTATGGCCTAGAGACCAGACACAAGACGAGTGAGATGAGAACGAATATATATGAACTTTTCATAAAAACGTCATATAACCACAATGTTTACTAGTTAAGCGATCACAAAAAAATATTCTGAGAATGACATTAAAGCTTCAACAAGTGACTAAACACCGCCTTGATATAAATACTGCCACTTTAACTGATAACTCATTGTTGTTAGTACTTTACTATCTTTGACGTTTGTAAAAAAAAAAAAAAAAAAAAGGGTCACATAAATCTTACAGAAAAACAGAAATCCTAAATTCAGGTCAACTCTTAACAAACAATCCTGATAAATCCCAGTGTAAAGTGAAAGGTTAATGTAGAACTCACCATTAGCTCCACGTGGGAATTTGGCCTCATTTCTTTGATTGAATTGCCGGAGTGGCCATCTATGCTGGAGCGTGACCCATAGATCACGTTAATGGGTATGTCACAGTGAATCAGGCCAATGCGCTGCAGCATGGGCCGCTTGGCCCAGCCATATGAGATGGTCATGTTTTTGAAAGCTGTTTCCCCACTACAAATAATTTTAAAAAATCATTTATTAGAAGTTTATTAGTGCAGCCATAACAGACCAAGTACTATTAAGTGAAATATATTATAAATATGATTTATAATTACAAAAAATTAAAACATAAAGCAACAGATTTGATCTTAAACTAATGACAAACATCGACAGTAACTGGTAGTACCTGAGAGCAAGAAAGAGAAACAGGTTAAACACATACGTAAATAAAGAGCTAAATAAATGAATGCACCTTGGACTTTGGACATTAAGGTGGTAGATGTACTCTGGGACCGTGCTGTCATTAAACATGGCAGAATATTTCTTTTTAAAGTCAGGTCGCACAATCTGCACTAGACCGGGACCTACATGGTGAGAAAATGGCATACTGTAAAATAACATTTCATCTAATGTGCAAAATAAATTTAGACACACAACAGCATACATAATCAGCCAAGCCACCAATATCAAAGAAGAATAACGTGTAGTCCTGCTGAGGATGGGGTGGAGGTGTAAAAACTCAACAGAGTTTTAATATTCCTTTCACAAATTACTAAGGTAGAGAACGGGAGTGCGCATATATACATACATATACATACATACACATACACACACATACAGGTGCAGGTCATAAAATTAGAATATCATCAAAAAGTTGATTTATTTCAGTAATTCCATTCAAAAAAGTGAAACTAGTATAATG
>JAFFST010045607.1:22518-30408 GCA_022414735.1 Noturus placidus | reverse complement strand
AGAACTCCATTTAGGATTGAGCCACTGTTAGCCGAGTTGAACTTCCCTTGATGTTTCCAGCAGAACGCAGTTCACCTCCTCAAATACACCCACAACGGATCAGATGGAACTGTGGAGGTAAATCCCTGTCAGAAATATTTGAATGGAAAGATGATTAGTAGAGTCGGAGAGCTCAGATCATCAATCAGCAAAACTGCAGCACGTCTTCTTCTATTTCTGTCAATGTGTGGCGGAACGCGAGCTACACGCTCACAGCGACACCTACTGGAGCAGTGGAGTAGCGCTCCTCAGCCCCATAACAGAAGACTGGTAATCTAGCCCCACATAGCAAGCAGGTACCGGTCCACTGGGTCATATTTCTACTGTAATTAATATTAAATATTATATTAAGCCTATATCATATTGTTCTTCGCCTTGCTGACTGATGCTGCTGATTGAGTTAGGATCTGCGCGAGGAGATGTTTCAACATTTAACAAACCAACTAACTAAAATAACCTACCTTGTTTCAACACTTTCAGTGGGACAGTATCATCTAAAGCACTTCCTGTAATCCCTGGAGCTAAAGGGAACCGTTGGAGATTAATTTATATACACTATATATTAGAATTACAGTTATAAATGTGTGTAACTGTGGTAACGTCAACAATCAGCTGCGTTTGGATTACTCTGATTATGCACTTCATATCCATCCATCTTCTACCGCTTACTCCTTTTCAGGGTCACGGGGTATTCCATATCATTTTGACCAAATAAGCATGAGCACTGGAAAGAACAGCACCATTACACACACAGCAATAAGTACACTGTATTATCTGAAAATGTATTTTACCAACACAGCAATTCTACTCAAAATAGGGAGTAGAGAGATAAAGAAAACATTACACGATGCAATTTATTTTAATATGCTCTTGTAAACACACAACACTTTAGCATTTGCATACTTTGACACTTTTGTGTTTGGTTTGCTCCAAAGTTTGAAACGTCTGTTCCTTTCTCTCGGCTTTTATTGCCGTGTAATCACCACACCACTGGCACTGACTCTCTTCAGAGGAAAGTAGCTAAAACATGCTCAAAAAAGTTGTTAGACGTTGCTAGAGGTCATAAAATAATTAATTTGCATATTAATTTAGTCATCACAATCATTGGCAGATCTAATTACAATAAAAAGGGGTAAATGATGGAAGCTTTTCACTTATTCACAAGATGTTCACTGTACAGTAGAACAGAGTTAGATCATAGAAAATAACGGATCATCATTTACTTCTTAAATAGTTTCTTTTATCAGGTAACACCTGAGGGATTTGGTCACCTCATGAAGTGACCGGATATTGACTGGAACGGGACACAGAAGCTTTGATGTGGAAAGTAAGCAGGACAATATTTACTGAAATTAATCATGTTAAGAAGGTTATTTGTTTATAGTTGTCTAGACAGCGGACATGTAGACGTGCATCTAAAAAAAATTGAATATTGTGGAAAAGTTCATTTATTCCATAATTTCATTAAAAAAATGGAATTTTCACGTATTATAGATTCATAACAACAAATATTTCAAGACTTTTTTTGTCTTAATCTTGATAATTACAGGATAATTGTTTGGATTCGTTGCTTTATCTTATCCTACCTGATTTACATAGAAGTCTCGGTTCAAGTCACCGTGGCCTCCCAAAAAAACAGGGACAGGGCAAATAAAAAAGTTGTTTTCATATGTTACACATGAAGAAAACAGAAAAAAAAGTTGTTTTTGGTGTCAAATACGTTCAAAGATGATGAACGGTAGACTGTCATTTGCTAGCGCAAAGCTAAGAATCTTGGTGTGGTTTTAGACAATAGACTTAAACAATAGACTTTAGACCGTTTGAGATATGAATGTATAGAATTCCTCAGAATCTCAAATGATCACTTGCAGTCGAGGCTAGAAGTGGTTGTTAAATGATTTCAAACTAAGAATAAAAAATGTCCAGCAGTGGTGAAAAGCCCATAAAAGACCGCCGTGTGCTCTCCTCACGTTGTAAATGAAGATTTAAAGCTACTTCCTGATTGAGGTAAATGATCCACACAAAGCGTGATTAGGTTTATCAGACTTCCCTGTTCTAGAAACTATTATAGCGTTATTATAATCGCTTCACTTCAGTGATCTTACTGACCTGGAGAGAAACTATTCATAACAAATATTTACACAAAATCTTGACTGTTTAATGAAACCAAACAGAAGTGCTAATATTTATTACTCAGAACTAAATCCTAGCCAGGACAGAGAAGACAACCCCAGCACATGTTTGTGGACAGAGCAGCTCCATACTAACAGCAGAAAAGATCAAACATGGAGTAGTAGTTTTTCAGTACAATATGCAGAATTATTTGGATTTATAAGCAACCAGCTGAATGCACGAGCTTACGTTAAATAATTAATACAAAGAGAGATTTACTGTTCGCCAACCGACTTCCTGAAATGAAAGAAATTATGATTGAACCTGGAAGGACAAGCTACCTGCCACACACAGCACAACCTACCCTGCAGTTTAATTACTAACAACTGTGATGTTCGTACAAAACTCTTCGTAAACAACTCTGTTTAATAAAAACAAATAAAAAAAAAACACATTGGATATTTTGGCATACAGTAAATTAATCTGAATTTCTCCCAGACATAAATGTTATCAGGTCGACGAACTTGCCATGTCACAGCACCGAGGCCCGTCAAGTCAACAGTAGGCTGGTTCTAGTTTGTAAGTGTAGCAAGAATGTACAGTAGTTTAACATCAACACTCAACTCACCGGTACTAAACCTACACGCTGGCATGTCTGGGTCACAGAATTATTCACCAACTACATATTCAATCACCGGGTCTTAGAATTCCAAAAAATACTTCTGTTGAGGTCTTATATTATCAATATATCCAACATACACTAAGAAAATATACTAAATCATCTCCTTTAATTAGCGGCACTAAACGGTTTGGAATATTTACACATTGTTATTTTCTAAACTGTATAAGTTCACAGTTTCATCGTGATGAAAACCCCACTGCACACTACTAACACTAACCCTAAAGTGAAGGCTCTTTACTACTATCCAGAACAATGAAGGCTACAGGAGGGGATGGAACTTTTTTTTTTCCAAAGCCGATTAGTGTTGTGGTGCACTGGGATGTTTGGACGCCCCCCCCCCCCCCCCACACACATTCACTCAGGTGTGTTGATGGTGGAGTAGCTGGCCGCTTAATGTCCCAGGATGCCCTCATGTTTGTGCTCCCTTCTGGATCTCCATTTTAGCTATGCTGTCATTGCTAGTCTTGCTGGAGTTCCAGCTTGAGCTACACGTTACTGCTTCCTGGTGGGATGTCGGCGGCAGAGCCTGACTTGTTCTTGTCCTCTCGACTTGCCTGGCTCGTCATGGTGCTCTACTTCTGCTTGGTGCTTCTTGAGACTACTTTTCTTTTACACCCGTACTTTGTAATATGTATATAATATTTATAATCCCTCTATCTGGTGTGACCAAGCTGTCTCAGGGAGGTTTTTCCTGATTTGCTCATGAGGCATCTAAATACGCTTTGCGATATTGTTAAAAGTATTTTTGGCTTTTAACGCTCCACCAATTCATAAAATAAAATATGTTCAGTATAAAGTGGTTCAACAATATAATTTGACCCAAAATAAATAAAACTAGTCAAGTCCTATACTTTGTCACAGCATGTCCTCATTCTCAGCGGGGTTAATGTGCTGGTGTCGCTGGAAAGTTCTACGGTTACTAAAGCTCATCCCGCACTCCAAGCACTGATACGGCTTCTCTCCGGTGTGAATGCGCTGGTGTTGTCTGAGATTACCCTGGTCACTGAAACTCTTCTCACACTGCGAGCACTGATACGGCTTCTCTCCGGTGTGAATGCGCTGGTGTCGTAGGAGATCACTCTGCCGAGTAAAATGCTTCCCACACTCAGTACAGTAATACGGTTTCTCTCCAGTGTGAATGCGCTGGTGTACCTGGAGAGAAGTCCTTTGTCTAAAGCTCTTTCCACACGCTGAACACTGATGTGGTTTATCTCCTGTGTGAATGCGCAGATGTTGTTGGAAATTACTCTTTTGTGTGAAACTCTTCCCACACTCCGAACACTGATACGGCTTGGCTCCTGTATGAATTCGCTGGTGTTTGACGAGACTGTCACTCTCGATGAAACTTTTTTCACACTGCGAACACTGATGAGGTTTCTCTCCCGTGTGAATACGCTGGTGTCGCTGGAGATTACAGACGTAAGCGAAACTATTCCCACACAGTGAGCATCGATACGGCTTCTCTCCTGTGTGACTTCGCTGGTGCTGTCTCAGATAACTCTTCCGACTGAAACTCTTCCCACACTGGGAGCAGTGGTGAATTTCTTTTTGTGTTTGTCTGTGAGAGACGTTAGCGTGGAAAGTACCAGGTGAACCTTGGTGACTACTGGAGATGTCTGAGGGTTCCAGATTCTCACAGTTAATCATGTCCGACTTCATCCTAGTTGGACCTCTTGGTGTTCCTGCATTGGGAAATTGAAGGTGGGTAGGAAAGAAGACGTATTTTCAGATGATGGCATTATGGGCTCATAGTGGTTTGGTAAAAGGAATCTGTAGTCTTTCAAGAACCAGCCTATCAACAGAATCTTAATAAGTCAAATGATGTTTATCTCTTAACAAGTCATAAAATATCCACATGAACTATACATTATTATAGGACCCAGGACAAGCTGATAGTCTATAGATTAAAAAATAGACTAAAAGAGACATGCTGTTTACAATTAGTTGGTAGGCTGGTTGATGACAGAGAAAAAAAAAATAAAACATCACTGTGACCCATGTACTGTAAATTGTCATATTATAAACAACTTTCCCCCTTAATCTCCAAGATCCTAGAAAAGATTTTATAACTCAGCAGCTACGCTCATAAGGCATTCCAAACAGTAGACTAAAGTCAGGATTTAGATTTGATCATAGTATTAAAACAGTACTGGTTAAAGTAGTGAATGACATACCACTGGTCTCATATTAGGGTCGAATCTTTTTACCTGAATGCGCCGTCGCCTAGAAGCGGCTTATAGTTCCAGTTAGTAAAAAAAAAAAAAATGCTAGTATTATATTTGAGATGAGATTACGTTTTTAAAATCCACACAATAGACGGTAGAGTACACAGTGCATAGTGTAAGTGTAAAGTACTTCATTTGGGACACAACTTTAGTATTTACTCTCTGAAGCGTGTTTTCTGAACAGAAGTAAATCTCCCCGTGCCATGCAGACCAACTAAACCATAAGATTCGTTGACAACGATGTTCATAATCCATTATGATTGAGTTGTTGCAGCTCTAGAAGCAGGCATGGTGAATAATTCTCTATCTGAAGGAGGAGTGCTCCTAAGACCTGTATTTTTTCCTCCAGCAAGCCAGCACATGGTCCCCAGAAGATCCTTCCATTTTCAGCATTTGTGCTCATGCCACAAGCTCATTATCCACTCCTGAAAAGATCCATCAAACCTAGGATCATTACAACTGGGTCTTGAAATATTCTGACCAATCCAAATGCTCATGTGAAAAAGCACAACTCGCCTCAATGAATTTCACTGTGCTGTATTGTGTGAGACAAATAAAGGCCTCTTCTTAGCTATACAGCCAAAAGTATGTGCACCCCTGACCATCACACACATAATAATAATAATAATTTATCAATTTGTATAGCGCTTTTTACAATGGTACATTGTCTCAAAGCAGCTTTACAGAAATATCATTTTACATTTACAAGCGACTTACTAATGAGACACACTCACACACCAATGGTAGCAGAGCTGCATGCAAGGTGCTAGCTTGCAACTTAGGGTTCAGTGTCTTGCCCCTGGACACTTCGGCATGGGATCACCCGGGCCGGGATTCCAACCACCAACCCTACGATTAGTGGATTAGTGGACGACCCGCTCTACCGACTGAGACACAGCCGCCCTGCGGTATGTGGTTCCTCTCCAAACTGTTACCACAAGGTCTGAAGCACTCAGTTGTATAGAACGTCTCTGCATGCTGTAGCTTTAGTTTCCCTTCACTGGAACGAAGAGGAACCCAAACACTGTTCCAGCACGACGATGCTCCTGTGCACAAAGTGAGCTCCAAGAGGACACGGTGTGTGAAGGTTGGAAGAACTCGAGTGTCCTACACAGAACCCAGTTCATCCCAAAGCTGTTCAGTGGGGTGAAGAGCAGGAACTAGAGCCTGCTCACATCAACAGCACCTGACCTCAACGCTCTTATAGCTGAATGACCACTAATGCCCACGAACACGCCCCAAAATCTAGTGGAAAGTCTTCCCCGAAGAGTGGAGGAGGTTATTATAAGAGGAAAGGCAGAATGATATCAATCTGGAATGAAACGTTCAACAAGCACATGTGTGTGTGTGTGTGTGTGTGTGTGTGTAATGGTTAAGGGAGCACATACTTTTGGCCATGTGGTATAAAGACAATTCTGCTGATGGATTGCTTAAACACAAATTTTGTAGATATTTTGCAGTAGTGCAACGTTTAAAAGAAATAAACATCATCAGCATGAATGTAGTAATGAATGAATAATCATCTCCACAGTCAGGTTTCACTGCGGCTGCGCTCCAAATGAGTCCTGATAGGATATATAGTGCACTACAGAGTGTGTAAACTCCACTATTTTCTACACTGTGTAGTGCACTAGCACCGGAAGTAGAACTCCATTTAGGATTGAGCCACTGTTAGCCGAGTTGAACTTACCTTGATGTTTCCAGCAGAACGCAGTTCACCTCCTCAAATACACCCACAACGGATCAGATGGAACTGTGGAGGTAAAACCCTGTCAGAAATATTTGAATGGAAAGATGATTAGTAGAGTCGGAGAGCTCAGATCATCAATCAGCAAAACTGCAGCACGTCTTCTTCTATTTCTGTCAATGTGTGGCGGAACGCGAGCTACACGCTCACAGCGACACCTACTGGAGCAGTGGAGTAGCGCTCCTCAGATTTTCAGGGTTTCTAGCCCAACAAATTATCTAAAAAAACATAGCAGTATAAATGTTGACGGACACACAGTGGGGTCCAAACATCTTAACCACATTTTAAATCTCTTTCAAGTTTCATGTGTTTTTGTCATGTGTACAAAATGCTTCTTGTGAAGCTCTGGTCTCCAGCTGTGCAATACAAACTATATATATATATATATATATATATATATATGTATATGTATGTGTGTGTGTGTGTGCGTGTGGGATGGGGGGGCATATATTTGTAATTGTTTCATGGTTTAGCTGGTCAGAATTACCACGTCACCATAGCAGGTTTTTGTTGGTTATTAATTAATTAATTAATCAAGTTAATAATTAATATTTATTTATGAGCAACTACGAAACATGAAATGTTCATACTTTATAAGTTTATTCAATATAAGATTGATCTTTGTTAGTTAATTATTTTGAAGATGAATCAACTTGATTCTTTATCATATCAATCTTTATAAGTTTATTCTTATAAGATGAATTTGGACTTGGGGTTCAGTGTCTTCCACACGGACACTTCGGTATGAGGAGTCATGTGGGCCGCGAATAGAAGCTCCAACCCTACTACTAGTGGACAACCCGCTCTTCCACCTGCGCCACAGCCGCCCTAAATGTAATACAGAGGTTCCTGTTTCTCTCCAGATGTGATGTATATTATATATTTATTCATTTATCAGACGCTTTTATCCAGAGCGACGTACAAATGAGACACACTCACACACCAATGGGAGCAGAGCTGCATGCAAGGTGCTAGCTTGCCATCGGGGGCAACTTAGGGTTCAGTGTCTTGCCCAAGGACACTTCGGCATGGGATCACCCGGGCCGGGATTCCAACCCCCAACCCTACGATTAGTGGATTAGTGG
>JAFFST010045607.1:3045-14249 GCA_022414735.1 Noturus placidus | reverse complement strand
GTGTGAGTGTGTGTGAGTGTGTGTGTGAGTGTGTGTGTGAGTGTGTGTGTGAGTGTGTGTGAGTGTGAGTGTGTGTGTGTGTGTGTGTGTGTGTGTATGTGTGTGTGTGTGTGCGTGTGTTGATGAATAGCCAGTGGAAATGTTCCTGGATTTGTGATTTCCTGGCTCACCATTGCAAATCTTGTTGTTGACGCGTTCACAGCTGGTGCTGTCACACTCGCAGTAATCCCCTCTGAAATGTCTGCTGCACACACACCGACCACACTCACACACACCATGACTGCTGCACTCCTGAGAGCTGTTGTCACGGCGGCAGGACATGCGCATGGCACTGTCACTCGTACTCTTACACTTACAATGCTGACCTAAGTAACCTTTATTACACCTGAAACACACACACACACACACACACACACACACACACACACACACACACACACATTAATGGTGAAGGAACCAGTAATGAATAAATGTGATGAATAAATGAATTGAGTGATGACAGGTGTATTGATTGTAGTGAGTGTATTTCCCGTGTCTGCAGACAGAGGGCGCTGTGGGCTGAGGGATGAATAAACTACCTGCAGACTCCACAGCTGAGTGTTCCGTTGCCTGTACAGTGTGTGTGGTTCTTCTGCTCAGGTCCACACTGACAGTCACATAGCGTTTCCACGGTAACCTTAAGAAACTCATTAATGCCCTTCATTTGGATCTCAAATGTCTTAGATTCAGCCAGACATTCAGAGGCGGTCAGACGCACGGTGAAGAAAACCTGCAACCATCACGACACTCACATCAGCTTCATCACAAACTATTCATCATCATTGACTTTAATCATGCAGCACATTTCATACACTACAATCAAGGTGAAACTTCTTTATGAAGAAAACATGTTGCCTGTGGTGTGTGTAGGAGTGAGATTAGAGTAATTAAGGAAAGAGATGAGAGTAATTAATGAGTGAGATTAGATTAGAGTAATTAATGAGTGAGATTACAGTAATTAAGGAGAGAAATTAGATTAGAGTAATTAATGAGTGAGATTAGAGTAATTAAGGAGAGAGATGAGATTAGAGTAATTAATGAGTGAGATTAGAGTAATTAAGGAGAGAGATTAGATTAGAGTAATTAAGGAGAGAGATTAGAGTAATTAATGAGCGACATTAGATTAGAGTAATTAAGGAGAGAGATGAGATTAGAGTAAATAAAGCGTGTGTTTAGAGTAATTAATGAGTGAGATTAGCCTAATTAATGAGAGAGTTTAGATCATAGAAAATAATAAGTGAGATTAGATTAGAGTAATTAAGGAGAGAGATTAGATTAGAGTAATTAATGAGTGAGATTACAGTAATTAAGGAGAGAGATTAGATTAGAGTAATTAATGAGTGAGATTACAGTAATTAAGGAGAGATTAGATTAGAGTAATTAATGAGTGAGATTACAGTAATTAAGGAGAGAGATTAGATTAGAGTAATTAAGGAGAGAGATTAGAGTAATTAATGAGTGAGATTAGAGTAATTAATGAGTGAGATGAGAGTAATTAAGGCATGAGATTAGATTAGAGTAATTAAGGAGTGAGATTAGAGTAATTAAGGAGAGAGATGAGAGTAATTAAGGCATGAGATTAGATTAGAGTAATTAATGAGTGAGATTAGAGTAATTAAGGAGAGAGATTAGATTAGAGTAATTAAAGAGAGATGAGATTAGAGTAATTAATGAGTGAGATTAGAGTAATTAAGGCTTGAGATTAGATTAGAGTAATTAAGGAGTGAGATTAGATTAGAGTAATTAATGAGTGATATTAGCGTAATTAAGGAGTGACATGAGAGTAATTAATGAGTGAGATTAGAGTAATTAATGAGTGAGATTAGAGTAATTAAGGAGAGAGATTAGATTAGAGTAATTAAAGAGAGATGAGATTAGAGTAATTAATGAGTGAGATTAGAGTAATTAAGGCTTGATATTAGATTAGAGTAATTAAGGAGAGAGATTAGAGTAATTAAGGCTGAGATTAGATTAGAGTAATTAATGAGTGATTTTAGAGTAATTAATGAGTGAGATTAGAGTAATTAAGGAGAGAGATTAGATTAGAGTAATTAATGAGCGAGATTAGAGTAATTAATGAGAGAGATGAGATTAGAGTAATTAATGAGCGAGATTAGAGTAATTAAGGCGTGAGTTTAGAGTAATTAAGGAATGAGATGAGATTAGAGTAATTAATGAGCGAGATTAGAGTATTTAATGAGAGAGATGAGATTAGAGTAATTAATGAGCGAGATTAGAGTAATTAATGAGAGAGATGAGATTAGAGTAATTAATGAGCGAGATTAGAGTAATTAAGGCGTGAGTTTAGAGTAATTAAGGAATGAGATGAGATTAGAGTAATTAATGAGCGAGATTAGAGTATTTAATGAGAGAGATGAGATTAGAGTAATTAATGAGCGAGATTAGAGTAATTAAGGAGAGAGATGAGATTAGAGTAATTAAGGAGAGAGATGAGATTAGAGTAATTAATGAGCGAGATTAGAGTAATTAAGGAGAGAGATGAGATTAGAGTAATTAAGGAGAGAGATGAGATTGGAGTAATTAATGAGTGAGATTAGCGTATTTAATGAGTGAGATGAGATTAGAGTAATTAAGGAGAGAGATTAGATTAGAGTAATTAAGGAGAGAGATGAGATTAAAGTAATTAATGAGAGATTAGCATATTTAAGTGAGATGAGATTAGAGTAATTAAGGTGTGAGATTAGAGTAATTAAAGAGTGAGATGAAAGTAATTAAGGCATGAGATTAGAGTAATTAGTGAGTGACATTAGATTAGAGTAATTAAGGTGTGAGATTAGAGTAATTAGTGAGTGAGATTAGCATAATTAAGGAGAGATCTTAGATCATAGAAATTAATGAGTGAGATTAGATTAGAGTAATTAATGAGTGAGATTAGATTAGAGTAATTAATGAGTGAGATTAGAGTAATTAAGGAGTGAGATGAGAGTAATTAAGGACAGAGGTTAGATTATAGAAATTAATGAGTGAGATTAGATTAGAGTAATTAATGAGAGAGATGAGATTAGAGTAATTAAAATGTGAGATTAGAGTAATTAAGGAGAGAGATGAGAGTATTTAAGGCGTGAGATTAGATTAGAGTAAATAATGAGTGCGATTAGAGTAATTAAGGAGAGAGATGAGATTAGAGTAATTAAAGCATGAGATTAGAGTAATTAAGGAAAGAGATGAGAGTAATTAGTGAGTGACATTAGATTAGAGTAATTAATGAGTAAGATTAGCATAATTAAGGAGAGATCTTATATCATAGAAATTAATGAGTGAGATTAGATTAGAGTAATTAATGAGTGACAATAGATTAGAGTAATTAAGGAGAGAGATGAGATTAGAGTAATTAAGGAGAGAGATTAGATTAGAGTAACTAATGAGTGAGATTAGCGTATTTAATGAGTGAGATTAGCGTATTTAATGAGTGAGATTAGCGTATTTAATGAGTGAGATTAGAGTAATAAATGAGTGAGATTAGAGTAATTAGGAGAGAAATTAGATTATAGTAATTAATGAGTGAGATTAGAGTAATTAAGGAAAGAGATGAGAGTAATTAAGGCGTGAGATTAGAGTAATTAGTGAGTGAGATTAGAATAATTAAGGAGAGATCTTAGATCATAGAAATTAATGAGTGAGTTTAGATTAGAGTAATTATTGAGTGAGATTAGAGTAATTAAGGAGGGAGATTAGAATAATTAAGGAGTGAGATTAGAGTAATTAATGAGTGAGATTAGAGATTAAGGTGACCTTCTCGTCTCGGATGCCAGTACACTCTCCTCTCTGCTGCCACGTTGTGCTTGCCTGAGCACTGCAGTTAGACTTGTAGGCCACATGGAGCTCTGGCAGAGTCATGTTGTGCTCCAACAGCAGAGTGGAAGACAAGTTCTACACATGCACGCACACACACACACACACACGTCACATATTTGTAAACATGAATTATTATTCAGATGCTGAAATAATGCTTAAAAATAATATTTTAGTTGCAGGTTGTTGTTTTTTTTTTTTTTTTTTTTTACACTTTTAACATTTGAACATGTGTGTGTGTCTGTGTGTGTGTTAAATTTCAGTTAATCTTCTAGAAAGAAATGGTTATGTCATGTGGATTGCACTCACATGGAGGTTATAACTCGTGGGGGGGGGATGGGGTTGTGACACAGTGTTTTTGATGATAAACATGTGTGCAGTTCAGGTATTACACAATGACCGTTTTCATGGTTTATCATCTTCACACACCACAAACTAACACACAGGAGCACAAGCTCAGAACAACAGCGCTCAAACTAACACACACTCTGACACATCGATTTATAAAGAGGAAATAAAGTTCTGTATGAGAACCGAGAGAACCGAGAGAAGAGAAGAGAGAGATGTGTTGAACTGAGTGCTAAATAAAACATAATGCAGGGGCTTGTGGTCTGCTCTTATATAGCACTTTTTAACCTTAGCGCTTTACACTTTGTCTCATTCACACACACACACACACGCACACACACGCACACACACGCACACACGCACACACACACACGCACACACACGCACACACGCACACACACACGCACACACACGCGCACCAATGGTAGCAGAGCTGCTATGCAAGGCGCTAACTTGCCATCGGGAGCAACTTGGTGTCGGCACGTGGAGTCATGTGGTGTCACGTGATGTCATGTGGGCCGGGGATCAAACTGCCAACCCTATGATTAGTGGACAACCCGCTCTACCAGCTAATATTACCTACAGTCAAGTGCATTACTTTATACACCTCTGGTTTCTGACTGAAACAATGACATATCTGTCTCTACTTCACAGTTTATCTTCACAATACACTCCCATACTTATTTAATCATCTTTTAATAAGGGGCGGCTGTGTTTCAGTCGTTAGAGCGGGTTGTCCACTAATCCACTAATCGTAGGGTTGGGGGTTGGAATCCCGGCCCGGGTGATCCCATGCCGAAGTGTCCTTGGGCAAGACACTGAACCCTAAGTTGCCCCCGATGGCAAGCTAGCACCTTGCATGCAGCTCTGCTACCATTGGTGTGTGAGTGTGTCTCATTTGTAAGTCGCTTTGGATAAAAACGTCTGCTAAATGAATAAATGTAAATGTAAATGTAATACTGGATTCTCTGCATCTCTAATAAATATATTAACATATATATTGTCACCACTGACAGACTGAGAGTAAAGGAATGGTGAGTGAAATTGTCCTGAACAAAGCAACGGCTATATAAAGTGTGTAGAAGAACACAAACACAACAGCACTGAACTGTAGACACAATGCACAATACAACACACTCCATACTCACCCCATAAGCCTCTGAGATCAGCTGAACCACGTTACTAGAGTCATTCTTCAACACACCAACCACCGACTGCGGAATTAACGCACTCAGCGCCTACGTGTGTGTGTGTGTGTGTGTGTGGGGGGGGGGTTCAGGGTTAAAAGACAACATAAATATTTCACTACTGAAAAGAGTACATAAAACATTGTGTAGGTTCATGGAGGAAATCGCACCTGATAGGCTGGAAAGCTGTTTTCTGTCACTGCAAATATCAGCTGAATGTTATTCGCTTGCAGAACCTGGGAGAGATGTCCTACTGATGGATAATCCTGAAACACACCCAGTACAACACTCAGTGGGACAGGACTTTAAACACAGACAAATGCACAAGTGCATATTAATTTTGACCAAAAACCATTACTATAATATCTTGTGTGTTTAAATCAAGTCTCAGTTGGATGTAGATTAGGCATGATATGGTGGTATAGAGACAAATGATTCCTTAGACCGGTCCTATTGTGTGTGTGGGCCAACGTTTCTTCAGTTCCCCTCTTACAACTTTACTTCCTACCACCAAATGATTCCCATCCAAAAATGGAAGTAAAACTTCTAACTGTGATTTCGTTCCATTCAATTCCAGTTTTATTTGTATCGAGCGTTAAACAATGGACATTGTCACAAAGCAGCTTAAAATCTTCATCGTCATCTCCTCCTGTTATATATGATCTTCTCATTAAAATTGTAAAGAGGCATGACAAAAAAAAACAAAGCTTGAAAGGAAATAGCAGAGATTGTTGCTGCCTCTGGTGAGTGTATGTCGCTAATACAGTTAGCTCATATTGCTAATCTAACCTGAGAATGAAGCAAGCATGAACCTGAGAGCGTTACACAAATCACACAACTGTATTTTAAACTGATTTGTGCATTATTTAATTGATTTAAAGACCTCCACTGATCCCAACAGACTGGGAACCCTCAGTAAGATCTAAACCAGGAACTATTTTTGTTGTGAGGTGGTTCCTGGCTCCCATGGGGACGGTGTTCTCTCTGTGGTTAAGCTGTAGTTTCACTGGCTGTATGATCCGAAATAAATATAGCGGTTTAGTAGATTTAGTAGCAGATTTGGTACTCACAAAGAGTGTTCCATCATAAGAACCATCAGACTGAAGATGACACGTTCCATCATGTGGCGTAAATATTCCAGCAAGTCGACCGTCTCCTGCCATGTGAAAGGTGTCATCAGAGGTGTAGACCAGAATCCGAGTCACATTCCCCCAGCCGATGGTTTTCTACATGTGCAAGGAAGGACAACGGTTTCTGTGTGATTGTGAAGCTGTGTTTGAAACACACGGATATTATTGTGTTCACTGAAGATCCCAGCACGTTGGGGATAACCGTGATGCTCAGTCTGCTCTGTTCCTGCTCTGTGGTTGTTAGCTTGCTACGCAATATTATAATATTGTTAATGGAAAAGAAGTGTAAAATTTCTACCCAAAAGATTCCATTAACACTTTTCTTCATGAAGTTGTAGTATATGATTTTAACCCTGATTTACAGCCGAGTTGAATCTAAGCTGCTTGGTCCTAGTCTGTACATTTTCAACAGTCGACTCTAATTCTGTGTCTAATAAATGTCCATGTAAATTGGGAAAAGGTAAATACAGGAAGTACCGTAAATAAAATAAAAAACTGGGGCAATAGTGGAGCTTCTTAACTGAGGACTTTAAAAAGCTTTACTAATATTAAAATTAGTCAGGACGCAATCACTGAAGTCTTTACCAGTTCAAAATTACTGGTGTGACTTTATTATTGTGACATTATTAGCGTGTGTGTGTGTGTGTGTGTGTGTGTGTGTGTGTGTGTATGTGTGATCGTGTGATTTAATTGTAAGTCGCCTAGCAACAGGAAAGCACATTCTTGCATCATATTTTAATCGTCATTTATTTTCCACTAGATGTTTAGTAGATGTTTATTAGATGTTTGTTAGATGTTTCCTGTCACAGCCTGTTCCTCACCTGGCACACGGCAGCCTGCATGATAGCATCTAAACCAGCTTCAGGTGAGTCCAGGTTACCAGAGATCTTCTGCTTACTGACTTCTTTTTTAAATTCATTGGCATCATTGGTCAGTGATAGAACATTGTGAAAGGTGAAGGCGGGCTGGCAGGTGTCTGTGCGGGTGGGACAGGGGTTCTGTCTCCTGGCCTTGGACTGGCTAACATACGGTAGTTTCTCCTTGTCAACAAACGAGCCAAAACCTAAACAAACACAGGGGAGAGAAGACATGTAAGTAGACATCAAATGATAAACCAGCATCTAGAGTTACTCTGAGGACCATAACTATAGTTTTAGGGTTTTACAGAAAATACTATTTCTGTTTGATCAATACATAGGAATGCCACGGCCACCATGATCAGTGTTCTCCCCAGACCATCACAGAAAACCCTCTCTCACTTTTGAAGCTATTGTTCTGTTGTCTGCTCCATTGTCTGCTTCACTTAGTCTGTGTCAAGTCTAGTTTTATATTTTCCATGCTTAGCATTAGCCTAGCCTTTGTTGTTGTTATTGGTTATTTTCTCCTGTGTTTTTTTGTTTCTCTGCATCCGTCTCCCTGGATTCTGTGCAGGACAGAATACTCCCAACAACTATGGATGCAGTAGAACAGGAAGTGCTATGGCCCTTATCCTCAAGCACCAACACAGGCTTAGGGAAGATCTCAACAAGTGGACTAACACCTTAGCTAAGTGGGATAGGTGGGAAGAGGAGCGGGAACGAGCCCAGGGGAGGGATCTTGCTGTTGCCATCCCAACCTGCCCTGCTGAGGACATCGCCACCATCCAGCCCTGCTGAGGACATTGCTCTGCCCCCTTCCTCCAATGAAGATGATACTCTGTCTTCTTGCTCAACTGAGGATGCCACTCTGTCCCCTTATTCCACTGGGGACATTGCTCCACTTTCCTGCTCAGAGGATCACTTCACCCTCCCCAACTGAAAACGTCGCTCCACCTCCCTGCTCACCTGTGGATGTTGCTCCACCTCCCTGTTTGGCTGTGGACGTCGCTCCATGTTCTACCTCACTAATGCTCTTGTAGCTGAATGAAGACAAATCCTCACAGCCATGTCCCAAAATCTAGTGGAAAGCCTTTCCAGAAGAGTGGAGCACATTATAACAGCAAAAGCAAGAATAAATCTGGAATAGCATGTTCAACAAGCACCTATGGGTGTGATGGTCAGGGGTGCACATACTTTTTGTTGTATATTCCAGTCCAGTATGGCAGCCCATTAAACCATTATGATTATAGTTAATCCTAACAATGTGTTCACACTAGCTGGTGATGAGTCCTTCATGTTGCTTGAAGGACAATAGGTCCAGCATTAGTTGATTAGCAAAGCAAGTAAACTGTACTTGCTGCTTCCACTCAGCAGAGGCACCAACGATCTCAGCGACTTCCCTTCATGCATTACTTTCTCTTCGTTACATGTTTAATGAGACTTCATACCATATTCGGCAGAATGAAAACACAAACCACAGTTTTTTCTTTCATTTTTGTGTAAAACAGTAAATAGGAACTAAAGTTTACACAAGCGACACGTGACAGGTTTGGATCGAGGAATCTTTCGTGACAATCACTTGGATTTGTTCCATCTTTCTTATTATATTATAATCATGTCTATGGATTTATATTGTGGTTTTCATAATCATAACTCATTTACTGGATCTTTTATAAAAGAAATCTGCTGATCATAAAAATCTTCTATGTAAATTTGTGTACATTTAGGTTTAAGTAGAGTCACTAATGTAAACCTCAATCTATCTGCCTGGATGACTTCAGAAAACACTATTGAACACGCCAGTCCATCTGACCTACACCACCTACACCATCTACACCATCCCCACCATCTATACCATCCACACCATCTACACCATCTATACCATCCACACCACCTACACCATCCACACCACCTATACCATCCACACCATCTACACCATCCACACCACCTATACCATCTACACCATCCACACCATCTATACCATCCACCGCATCTACACCATCTATACCATCCACACTATCTACACCATCTACACCATCCACACCACCTACACCATCCACACCACCTATACCATCCACACCATCCACACCATCCACACCATCTACACCATCCACACCACCTATACCATCCACACCATCTACACCATCCCCACCATCTACACCATCCAGACCACCTACACCATCCACACCACCTATACCATCCACACCATCTACACCATCTACACTATCTACACCATCTACACCATCTACACCATCCCCACCATCTATACCATCCATACCATATATCCCATCCACACCATCTACACCATCTACACTATCTACACCATCTACACCATCCACACCACCTATACCATCCACACCATCTACACCATCCCCACCATCTATACCATCCACACCATCTACACCATCCCCACCATCTATACCATCCACACCATCTACACCATCCCCACCACCTATACCATCCACACCATCTACACCATCCACACCATCATCACCATCCCCACCATCTATACCACCACACCACCTATACCATCCACACCATCTACACCATCCCCACCATCTACACCATCCACACCATCTATACAATCTACACCATCCACACCATCTATACCATCTACAGCATCTACACCATCTATACCATCTATACCATCCACACCATCTACACCACCTATACCATCTACACCATCCACACCATCTACACCATCCATACCATCTACACCATCCACACCACCTACACCATCCACACCACCTATACCATCTACACTATCCACACCATCTATACCATCCACACCATCTACACCATCCACACCATCTACACCATCCAGACCACCTACACCATCCACACCACCTATACCATCCACACCATCTACACCATCCACACCATCTACACCATCCACACCACCTATACAATCTATACCATCCACACCATCTATACCATCTACAGCATCTACACCATCTATACCATCCACACCATCTACACCATCCACACCACCTACACCATCCACACCACCTATACTATCTACACCATCCACACCATCTACACCACCTACACCACCCACACCACCTATACCATCTACACCATCCACACCATCTATACCATCTACACCAAGCACACCATCCGCACCACCTACACCATCCACACCACCTACACCATCTATACCATCTACACCATCTACACCATCCTCACCATCTATACCATCTACACCATCTACACCAAGCACACCATCCGCACCACCTACACCATCCACAACACCTACACCATCTACACCATCCACACCATCTACACCATCCTCACCATCTATACCATCTACACCATCCACACCATCTACACCATCCACACCATCCACACCATCTACACCATCTACATCATCTATACCATCCACACCACCTACACCATCCACACCATCTACACCATCCAAACAATCCACACCACCTACACCATCTACACCATCCACACCACCTACACCATCCACACCACCTTCACCATCCACACAATCCCCACCACCTACACCATCCACACCACCTTCACCATCCACACCATCTATACCATCTACACCATCTACACCATCCTCACCATCGACACCATCTACACCATCCACACCATCTACACCATCCACACCATCTACACCATCCTTTCCATCCATACAATCTACACCACCTACACCATCCACACCACCTACACCATCCATACAATCCACACCACCTACACCATCTACACCATCCACACCATCCACACCACCTACACCATCCACAACATCTAGACCATCTATACCATCCACACCACCTACACCATCCACACCACCTTCACCATCCACACCATCCCCACCACCT
>JAFFST010045606.1:2609-20723 GCA_022414735.1 Noturus placidus | reverse complement strand
AGCGACTTACATCTGTAATCGCAGCAAAAGGTGGCGCTACATAAAAAGTATTAACTAAAGGGGGCTGAATAATTTTGCTCGCCCAATTTTTCAGTTTTTTATTTGTTGAAAAAGTTTGAAATATCCAATAAATTTCGTTCCACTTCATGATTGTAACCTGTTATTGATTCTTCACAAAAAAATACAGTTTTATATCTTTTTATCTTTGAGGCCTGAAATGTGGGAAAAGGTCAAACAGTTCAAGGGGGCCGAATACTTATGTAGTATGTACTGTATGTAGAGTACATCAATGATTAACTTAAAACATATCAATCAAAATCAAATTCAGCAGTGATTGTCAATTCAGAATCGAATAAAACTTAAAAGTAATAACAAAGTCTCTTTCTCTCACAATGATGTTAGTCTTCAATCCAACTACTTTGCATATCATAGAGGGTCACCTTTGGGAAGAGGTAAGGCTAGCACTTACACCCAGGACATGGCTCATCACTCTTCTTCTTTGCCCTTGCTTGAGGAGCTGGAAACTGTATCCTCCTGTATTTGTTCCGGTAGGGGGCCAGACTGGGTAAGGATCATAGGGAGCTCCTGCCATTTCATTGTCCTTATTCATGTGATTTTCCATAGTTGTCCACTTCACAAGAGACATCTGTTTGATGGTGGCGTTAATCTCAAAAGACTTTAAGATAGGCACAACACAACAAAACAGTAGTCCTCTAATAATTATTACGATAACCACTATTATTCCCATTTTTGGCAGACAAGCTCCCCATTTTCCAAAAGTAGACCCAAACCAGTCCCAAGAATGCAAACTTTGCCATAACTTTTTTGGTTTGTTCATGGCTTCAGTGAATGTTCCATTAGGCACAGTATTGTTAGGAATAAATGTGCAGCACTGATCCCCAAACAACACACAGGCTCCTCCCTTTTCTACTAGTATCCAAGGTCTGTCGGTTTTGCCATGCCATTTTACTTGTAGCACTCAATTGTTCTCCAAAAGCTGACAACACATCACCTGTGTAATTAATGAACCATTGCTGGTTATAGTAAATGTAATTAATCCATTCCATATTATTGTTGGACGTTATCCAGACCAATATAGACTCAATGCCTGACTTCACATCATCCCTAGTCTTGAACTCATTGGGTGTACCCCTTGGTTGCCCTATATCATCTATGTGCACTTGAGGATCTGGGGTGTAGGCTCTTTTCATTCTTTGAGTTCTCTTTGCAATGTCAGCAGGTTTTTCAGGATTCCAGTTCATCATAGTGACTTCCTGAATCATTCGCACGCTGGCACATTTTCCTGTCCACCCTTTGGGTAATGTGGCCCTTAAATGATTGCCTTCATAATGCCAAAAGAAACTGTCTGCACCTCATATGGGCGTATTAACCGAATGCCAAAGTTTGGTTCATGCAGTTCTGGGGTGTTATTACCATCATATTGTCTGCCACTGTCACTGTTGCCTGATATACAGCTCCTATTAGAGAAGCCAGACTCTTTCATATCTGTCTGGCTGAAAGAGTCAGTACCTAGATGCCATGTTACAGTGCAATTACCCGTAAATTTGCCTACATCATGTTCACCTTGTGACTTATTAAAACATTCATCCTCAAGTTGTCTTGCATCAGTACTGCAGATTCAAAGCCATCTGCCTTATTGGCTACATACAGGTGTAACAATTTGATGCAATCTGGGTAGCTAGTGCTGGTGCAACCTGAAGTTCCTCCTTTAGTGATTCAAAGGCTACCAAGGCTTCACTATTCCATATTAATGGATGTCCTACATCATATGAGTGCTATCAAAGTGGCAGTTTTCTCCGTATAGTCCTCTACCCAGTCAGAATTCAAAACTGCCATACCCAAAAAAAGTCATAATTTGTCCTGTCTTATATTTACTTATACCATTACTTTACTTATAACTTCTAGTTGGACTGAATCAATAGTCTTTGTTCACTGTGCAATTAGCCTTCCTAAGTTCTCAACCTGTGGATGACCATATTGTAACTTAGTAAAAAAAAATGGTCAAAATTGTAAAAAAAAAAAAAAAAAAAAAAAAAAAAAAAAAAAAAAAAAAGTTTGAGACTTCATGCCCTCTTTGAGCTAGTTTAATTAGTATTGTCATAGAATTTCTATAGCATTGTAAGAGTGAAGAGGAACAAATCAAAATGTCATCAACATATTAAAGCAAAGTGCTTTCTAATATGAGGTTCTCTAAGGACTCTAAGAACTTGGTTGAACACATGGTGAATGTGTAATGTCTTGTGACATTCTGCTACACGTGTATTGTTTACCTGCATTGTTAAAGGCAAAGATATATCTGCTTTCTTCAGCCACAGGGATGCTAAAAAAATGCAGCGCAAAGATCAATCACAGTTAAATATTTGGCATTAGGAGGAACATTGCTCCACAATGTGGGTGGATTGGGAACCTCTGCAGGCCAATCCTCTAGTAACTCATTAACTGCCCTCAAATCATGCCCTAAATGCCATTTTGATTGGTCTGTTTTAGCAACAGGTAATATGGGAGCGTTACAATAGCCAGAGGTTTCAATTAACAGTCCTGCTGAAACCAACCCTTTAATAGCTCAGTGTCAGGATGCAATGGATACTGTTGTTTAGTAGGTAGTTGAGCTCCTTGTTAGTTCTAATCCAAACTAGGCTTGCAGATTTAACCAAGCCCACATCAGTATCATGTTGAGACCATAATTCTCTTGGTATCTTGGTCTCCTTTTCATTTAGTAGTTCAGCAGCTTTTGATATGATTGTCATTGTTTCTGTTAAGTGCATTTGTCTTTTCTGGTTGAGCACAACGTCTTGTAGAATTCCTGT
The DNA here is from genome assembly GCA_022414735.1 of Noturus placidus. Classification (NCBI taxonomy): domain Eukaryota; kingdom Metazoa; phylum Chordata; class Actinopteri; order Siluriformes; family Ictaluridae; genus Noturus; species Noturus placidus. Next base: position 17,895 of record JAFFST010045606.1, on the reverse strand, counting down.
CATTAACGTGGCGCACAGGATCTTAATGTACATTTTGTCTGCTGAGTGGAAAATTAAAGGATGCTCTGTGGCCTTCTACTCACCTACTCACAAGTCATTTGGCTCCCATCCATTCTTCACATAAAGGGTTACATGTAGAACTGAGTTTGGGACCTAAAACCATTTGTCAATGAAATTATAGTTACAGAGTCTTGCGAAAGTATTCGGCCCCCTTGAACTGTTCGACCTTTTGCCACGTTTCAGGCCTCAAACATAAAGATATAAAACTGTAATTTTTTGTGAAGAATCAACAACAGGTGGGACACAATCATGAAGTGGAACCAAATTTATTGGATATTTCAAACTTTTTCAACAAATAAAAAACTGAAAAATTAGGTGAGCAAAATTATTCAGCCCCCTTAAGTTAATACTTTGTAGCGCCACCTTTTGCTGCGATTACAGCTGTAACTCGCTTGTGGTATGTCTCTATCAGATTTGCACATCAAGAGACTGAATTTTTTGCCCATTCCTCCTTGCAAAACAGCTAGAGCTCAGTGAGGTTGGATAGAGAGCGTTTGTGAACAGCAGTTTTCAGTTCTTTCCACAGATTCTTGATTGGATTCAGGTCTGGACCAAGAGTCAGTGCGAAGAATACGTTCAGTCAACTCGTTTCTCTGCGTTACCAAGCCGTTCTAGTTAGTTTTCTCTTCTTGTTATCCTCGACCATTGTTTCAGATTTCGAGGACAAGCATCACGTTGTGTGGTGCACTGGCAGCAAGGAGTGGATGGAATCAACCCGCTCTAAAAACTATGTTTCGCTGGGGATTAAATGCTGACATCGTAGCAGAGCTGGAGTGTTGCAATGATCAGCTGACTCTCGTCTCACTCATTAATTTAGCTATACGCCTGGATTGTCTACTATGGGGCCGCCACTCCATATGCAGCGAGGCAGAAGTACCAGCGTCTGAGAGCCCTAGTGAACCCATGCAGTTGGGACAAACTCGGGTGAGCATGCAGGAGAGAGAACGACGGCGCCGTGAACATCGTTGTTTCCACTGTGGTGAGAAGAACCACTTCGTGCGACAATGCCCTCTCAAACAGCACTCTACCCGACGGGAAACCACAACTCCAAAACAACCTCAATCAGGGGTGAGTTTAAAGCCCATTGCCCCGTACTCAGTTCAGTCTGCATTTGTATTGCCAGTTATATTAAAATACTCAGGCGTTTCCTGTATTCTAGAAGCATTGATCGACTCTGGAGCGGCGAGGAATTTTATCGACTAAGAAATCATACACCGATATAATATCCCCGTTTGTCCTCTCAGCAACCCCCACCGTGTCCAAGCCATTGATGGAGCCCCCATTGGAAATGGTTTAATCACCCACTGCACTGAACCGATTAACCTCCGTACCAGTGCTCTTCATCAGGAAATGATTAGTTTCCATGTCATTGTGACTGCCCGGCATCCAGTGGTTCTCGGTCTTCCTTGGCTGGAACATCACAACCCACAAATTTCATTGAATCAAAGGGAGATCACTCACTGGTCAGCTCATTGTCTCCAAGTTCCTGTAATCATATTAGCGTCCACATCCATTCAGAGCCCTGACAATGCATACAATGTTCTGATCCCCAGTGTTTACCACGACCTCATTGAAGTATTCAGTAAAAAGAAGGCTAGTAGACTACCTCCTCGTCGAGATTACAACAGCACAATTGACTTACTTCCAGGCACTACACCACCGCGAGGGAGTTTATCCGTTAACAATCACTGAACAGAAGGAAATGGATGAGTACATTCAGGAAGCCTTGCACCAAGGTTATATACGACTATCTACTTCTCCAGCCTCTGTGGGGTTTTTCTTCGTAGAGAAAAGGGGAGGAGGTTTATGACCGTGCATCAATTACCGAGGACTAAATCGGTGTTGCGTCAAGTACCATCACCCACTACCTCTAGTACCAACCGCTCTGGAACAACTACACACTGCCACAATCTTCACAAAACTAGATTTACGTGGAGCATACAACTTGGTCCGGATTCGAGAAGTAGATGAATGCAAGATGGGTTTCAGCACAACTTTGGATCACTATGAGTATCAGGTCATGCCGTATGGGCTTTCTAACGCTCCCTCAGTCTTCCAATGCCTAATTAACAACATGTTACATGACATGCTGGGACGCCATGTGATCACCTACATAGATGACATTCTAATCTATTCTAACTCCAGGGAGAAACATGTTCACCACATCTGCCAAGTTCTACAATGGCTACTCTATCATCAGTTATTTGTTAAAGCTGAGAAATGCGAATTTCATAGAACCACCATTGCATTTCTGGGATACATCATCAGCCCCGAAGGGATCTCCATGGACGAAGAAAAGGTGAAGGCGGTAGTAGACTGACTCACACCCATGACGATCAAGGAATTGCAGAGGTTTCTGTGGTTCGCAAACTTCTACAGAAGGTTCATTAGGAATTTCAGTTCCATCGCCAACCCCGTAACGTCCCTGCTAAAGAGGAAACCCAAACGTCTGCCATGGAATCCAACCGCCCAAACCGCTCTCGACAAGCTCAAGAAAGCCTTCACTACGGCACCCATTATCAAACATCTGGACCCATCTAGACCATTCATAGTGGAGGTGGACACGTGGGAGACCGGGGTAGGAGCCGTTTTATCCCAGCGGTTCAGAGAAAGGCCAAAGCTCCATCCAGTGGCATTCTTCTTGCGAAAGCTTTCCCTCACTGAGGGAAACTACGATGTGGGAAATCGTGAACTCTTGGCAGTAAAATTAGCACTGATAAAGTGGAGACACTGGTTAGAGGGGGCTACACATCCCTTTGTTATCTACATAGACCATAACAACCTGTAGTACCTTGCACTGCAAAGAGGCCCACACCCCGCCAGGCCCGATGGGCCCTGTTCTTCACCAGGTTCCACTTCACATTATCATACAGACCAGGGTCCAAAAACATAAAAGCGGATGCCCTGTCTTGTCTTGACCACACAGAATGTGTCAACAATCACAAGGAGTATATCATCAATCCTTCATGTATCATCAATGCGCTAGAGTGGGACCTGGACCAGGAACTAGAGGAGATTCTCCAGTCGCAAGTCCCACAAACAAACTATTTGTACCTGAGGAGTACCATCATTATCTCATTATCTGGGCACACATGGTACTCGGTACACAGCATCCAGGAGCACAGCGCACACACCATCTCCTAAGAGAAAAATACTGGTGGTCCAATATGGAGGGAGATATACAAAAGTTGGCAGGCTCAAGCCCTTACCCATACCTGAACGCCCATGGTCACACATATCAGTTGACTTTTCAATTCAATTCAATTTTATTTGTATAGTGCTTTTTACAACAGACATTGTCTCAAAGCAGCTTTACAGGAATATAAATATATATTTATATATATTATATTTATTCATTTAGCAGACGCTTTTATCCAAAGTGACTTACAAATGAGAGCACATTCACACACCAATGGTAGCAGAGCTGCCATGCAAGGTGCTAGCTTGCCATCGGGGACAAATTAGGGTTCAGTGTATTGCCCAAGGACACTTCGGCATGGGATCACCCGGGCCGGGATTCGAACCACCAACCCTACGATTAGTGGACAACCCACTCTACCGACTGAGCCACAGCTGCCCTGTAGAGTATACACATAGTAAAGGTGAGAAAATATCCCAACTGAGCAAGCCACTAAGTGGCAACAATGGCAAGGAAAAACTCCTTAAGGTGTTAAGAGGAAGAAACCTTGAGAGGAACCAGACTCGGAAGGGAACCCATCCTCATCTGGGTAACAACAGATATTCTGAAAGAGATCATTATTGATTTATATTTAATCTGTTTGGCTTAGAAGAAGCCTTTGTCCCAGCAGTCTGGATTTGGAGTAGATGAGAGCTCCATCCAGAAGTAGGACCTCCGAGACCGATCATGCGTATCTGGAGAGCAGAAAGGACCAGGATCTCCAACATCTCCATAAACGCATGTGTGCTCGGCAGAAGGAGAGAGGGAGAGAGAAGATTAATAAGACTGGGAATTAGCATAATGGAAAGTCAAGTCAGGGTAGGATAGAGTGAACAAATACATTTTAAGCCTAGACTTAAACACTGAGACTGTGTCTGAGTCCCGAACACTAAATGAAAGACTGTTCCATAACTGTGGAGCTCTATAAGTGAATGTTCTTCCCTCTGCTGTGGCCTTTTCTATTTGCGGTACAGTCAAATAACCTGCATCTGTGGATCTAAGTGGCACAAGACCATTTAGTGTTTTATATGTTAATAAGAGTATTTTAAAATCAATGCGACATTTCACTGAGAGCGAATGCAGTGTGGATAAGATCGGGTTGATGTGGTCATATTTTTTGGTTCTAGTTAGAACCCTAGCAGCTGCATTCTGGACTAACTGGAGTTTCTTTGATTCCACTGAAACATCCATACAGTATGGCATTACAATAATCTAGTCTAGAGGTAACGAAAACAGGAACTAATATTCTATAATAAGCTACTTATGTAGCTTATTTCTAGCTACACGTGATCCTAACATAAGTATTTCCGTCTTATCAGAATTGAGTAAAAGGAAGTTAGTTAACATCCAATGCCTAATGTTCTTCACCCAATGCCAATAACATTTTTTAATCTGTCAAGGAGAATATTATGAGGTATTGTATCAAAAGCTGCACTAAGGTCGAGTAACACAAGCAGCAAGACACAACCCTGATCAGAGGCCAGTAGAAGGTCATTTACTACTTTAACTAACGCTGTCTCTGTGCTATGATGAGGTCTAAATCCTGAGTGATACATTTCATGAATGTTGTTCCTATGTAAGTACGAGCATAACTGCTTTGCTACAACCTTTTCTAAGATCTTGGAGATGAAAGGAAGATTTGATATTGTTCTATAGTTGGACAGTTGAGAGGGGCCAAGGTCAGGTTTTTTAAATCAGTGGTTTAATAACTGCTAATTTAAGTGATTTAGGTACATAGCCGGTACATAGCTAAGGGAAGAATTGATTATATTTAAAAGTGGTTCAATTATTCCATGGCAAATCTGTTTAAAGAAAGATGTAGGTACAGGATCGAGTATGCAGGTTGATGAATTGGCTGAAGAGATTATTGAAGCTAGTTCGGTCTCTCTAAGGGGAGTAAAATATTCTAAACATTGATTTGATATTGCTATATTATTATCTATAGGGCTAGTTATAATACTGTCTGGTTTTAATTTATTAGCCTGAATTTCACATCTGATATTTTCAACCTTATCAGTGAAAAATTTTATGAAAACTTCACTACTTTATAATGATCGAGTGTTTCTTTCTGTAGTGGTTTTATTCCTAGTTAATTTTGCTACTCTGTTGAATAGAAATCTGGAATTGTTTTTATTATCTCCTATTAAGGTGGAGAGGTAGACTTTTCTAGCATCACTAAGAAATTTTCTATACTTCAGTAGACTCTCCTTCCATGCTGTTTGGAATATTACCAATTTGGTTTGATGCCATTTACGTTCTAATTGTCTAGTGGTTTGTTTCCCCTGGCGTTGGCGCCCCCTCGGGGTATCTAGCCAATTAATCGTATGAGATGCACAAAATTATATTTAGTCATAATGCTACGGCGTACCCGGGAGGCGATGCAAATGCTCATATAAATCTATTCAAAGATATACCATTGAATATCAGTGCTTTAAATGTAAGAACTTTGCTACAAACTGGTCAACAAGCTTTATTAGCTACTACTTTAAGCAACCTGAACATTGATATCTGTTGCTTATCCGAACTCCGTATGCCTGAATCTAGCACTTGTAGAATAAAAATACCTGGCAAAACTGACTATTTCACCATGTATTATAGTGGAGAAGAGGCCCAACGACAGGGCCTCAATGGTGTTGGTATTGCAATTTCCAAAACCATCAATGATCAATAATGGAATGGAATCCTATAACTGACCATATTGCTAAATTAGGTTAAGGCAAAACCTGCCAATATTACAGTTATAGCAGTGTATGCGCTTACCAATATAGCCTCAGATGATATGAAAGAAGCTTTCTATGAGGCACTTGATCTCGTAATAGAAGATACTCCAAAAAATGATTACCTCATATTAGCAGGCGACTTTAATGCTTAGATTGGACCTCCGGTTCAAGATTGTCAAGAGACTGGCCATAACTCCCTTGGAGCACTGACTGATAATGGAGAGTGTCTCTTATTCCTAGCATCAAATCACAGCCTTATAGTGGCCAACACGTTATTCAGCCATAAACGCCGCCATCTACAAACCTGGATTAGTCCAGATTCAAAGACTCGTAATCAGATTGACTTTATCCTAATCCGCAAACACAGGCACCATACGCTACTAGACACTTGTTCTCACTGGGGTGTAAATATTGTAACGGATCATGCCCTAGTGCTGGCCAAGATAAAAGTGTGCCCCATATGCGAAAAATGAAAGAAGCCTCTCCAGAGATTCGACACTACACAACTCAAAATTCCAAACAAGATAACTGAGTTTGTCTCAAAGTACAGCAACTTAAAACCACGGCTCAAGCCCAACTCAGCTTGTGGGATTTGGACACAAATCAAACAAAGTCTTACCACCTCGGCAAAAACTGTACTTGGACATACAAAAAAGAATAATGATGATTGGATTAGCTCAAACACTATTTCCCTATTAAACCAAAAGAAGATAGCACGGAAAAATAACAACCATGTCCTTGCAGCTGATTTAGCTAGGCAGATAAAGTGCTCTGCCAAACAGGATAGGGAAAGCTTTTTGACAAACCAAGCCATAGAATTTGAAAATGCTTAGAATCAAGGTGATTGCAAGAAACTATTTTGTCTAGTCAATAATTTAGCAAGAAAATATTCAAAACCTATCAGTGGAACTATCCTGGACAAATATGACCAAGTCATTAAAAGCAAAGAACTGCTGCATGAACGATGTTGTGAATATTTTGCCGAACTGCTAAATCAAAATCCACCACAAGCAATTCAGGCCATTCCCCAACAAAATCCACCAATAAATCATAACATAAGTGAAGACCCGCCCACTAAGGAGGAAATTCAAAAAGCTATTAAATACCTTAAAAGTGGCCGTGCTCCGGGTGGCCTCTACCTCCTGACCTCTTTAAAACTGAAAACCTTAGCTTGATGCAAGACCTACACGACCTTTATTCTAAAATATGGGCTGAAGAAAAGATCCCTATAGATTGGCAAACTGCTATCATAATACCCATCTTCAAGAAAGGTGATAAGAGAAACTGCAAGAACTACCGTGGTATCTCCCTTCTAGCTATTGCCTATAAACTCATGGAGCGAATTCTCCTAAACCAGATCCTGCCCATTCACGAATTGTATACAAGAGAAAACCAAGCTGGATTCCGACCAGGTCGTAGCTGTACTGACAAATCTTTTCCCATCGACAAATAATAGAATTACGACATGAATTTCGGCAACCAACTGTAGTCGCATTTCTGGACTTTACAGCAGCCTTTGATAATGTCAATAGAGGAACTATCTGGTCCCTACTCAAAATGGAAGGAATTCCCAACAAATTAGTTAATCTCTGTGCCTCAATGTATGAGAATATGAACTGCAGAGTCGTGGCCGTGCTTTTGTCACTAAAACGAGGTTGCAACAAGGAGGTATACTATCACCTTGCCTCTTCAACATTGCTATTGACTATGTGCTCAAAAAAGCACTGGATGATAACCTTATTGGAATAACTATCTACCCATCAGAACGATCGATCACTGATCTTACATTTGCAGATGATATAGCAGTCCTTGCAGAATCATTGGACTCCATGCAAACAATGATTGTCCATATAACCCAGATGGCAGCCTCTTTTGGGCTGAAGCTAAACTGCCAAAAATCTAAATACAGTATATAACCGCTAACATTGACCCTACAGCTCCCATATATATTCTAACCATTGAAAATGAACCAATGGAACATGTCACTTCTTTCACATATCTGGGAAGTAACATTACTCCAATAGGTAATTCAGATGAGGAAGTCCAAATAAGAATACAAAGGGCCTCCTCAATCTTTGCGGCATTGAAATTGAATTTACTGTGCTATAGTCCGGGCGACACTGCTGTGTGCCTCCGAAACATGGCCTTTGAAAGCCGACCAACAAAAAAGGATGGAAATATTTGACCATCGCTGCCTGAGACGCATAGCAAAAATTCGATGGTCTGACTTCATTTCAAATGAACAAGTACGAGAATGCTGTGGTCTAAAGGAACCTCTGTCCTCTATACTTGCGCGGCGTCGCTGGAAATGGATAGGACATGTTTTACGCATGCAAAAAATAATCGCCTACCATTACAAACCTTTATGGCTACTCCTGGACGGTTTTGGAAACGTCCTAAAGGAGGAGTTTGTACAACAACGAAAAGATATTTTCACAAGACTGTTGAATCATTCATCATGGTGCCCTTTGGATTGAGCAGAAAGAGGTACGATCGGGAATGGCAAGAACATATTCAAACCTTGGCAATGGACCGAGTACAATGGAAATGCATCACAGAGGATGTCGTCCATACCCGACTAGGGTGAACAGAACGCTAACTAACTAAACTAACTAGTGGTTTGTTTTAAGGTACGCGTTTGATCATTATACCAGGGTGCTAGTTTTTTCTCTCTAATTAATTTTCTTTTGAGTGCAGCCACTCTATCTAATGTGTAGCGAAGAGTTGACTCTAAGCTTACAGTCGCATTATCGAGGTCTATCGGATCGGACGGTGATCTATATCTAATTGACGTTTCTGAGAGACTATTTATAAATCTAGTTGCAGTAGCTGGTGTGAAAGTACGTTTCAAACGGTAGCGAGGTGAGGTGGAAATATAATGATCAATATGAATTGTAGACGAGATAAGATAATGATCTGAGACAACTTCAGACTGGGGAAGAATTTCAGGATTTTCTATATTTAATCCATATGTTAGTATGAGGTCAAGAGTGTGACCACCATTATGAGTCGGTCCGATTACGTTCTGCTTAATCCCTACTGAATCTAAGATGGATACAACCGCGGTTCTCAGAGGGTCTTCCGAATTATCAAAATGAATATTAAAATCACAGACGATTAATGCCTTATCTACAGAAACAACCAGGTTCAAGATAAAGTCTGCAAATTGACTAAGGAATTCAGAATATGGCCCTGGGGGTCTGTAGATAATAACTAGAGTAATTGGTTTATTTTTTGTATCTACATAAGTTATTTTTGTATAAAGAATTTCAAAAGAATTAAATTTATTGCTAGGTTTATGTTTGACGTCTAGATTTTGACTATGAATGAGTGCGACACCTCCTCCTCTACCAGTTAAATGAGGCTAGTGTACATAACTGTATCCAGGAGGACTGGCTTCATTTATTGCTATATACTCGTTTGGTTTAATCCAAGTTTCTGTTAAACACATTAAATTACATTCCTGATCAGTAATGGTTTAATTAACAATAAGAGCATTAGACGCAAGAGATCTAATGTTTAATAGTCCTAACTTCAGATTAAAGGTGCTGGATGTGTAATCAGTGTGGTTTAATTTAATGTTAATTAGGTTACTAAGACAGACTTTCCGAGATTTCCTATGGTTTTGTATAGCTCGGGGAACAGACACAGTCTCTATAGTATGTACTACAGATGTTGGACTATTTAGTGAATATTGCTCATGGTGAAAGTTGTTACTGTAGGAACATTTGCTTACGGTAGGTAGTCACTTGGAGTGTAGCGCCCTGGCAATGTTGTCCGACAGCAGTTCCACTCTGAGGTTGCTGGGGTGGAGGCCATCAGGAAGAAACAACCTAGGACGCTCCCAGAACAGATTCCAGTTAATAGCAAACAGCAGATTCTGTTCATTACACCAAGAAACTAACCAATCATTCAAAGCTAGAAGTCTACTGAACTTTTCAGCTCCACGTCTGTAGGTGGGAAGAGGTCCAGAGATGATGATCTTCAGGGTGCTCTGCCTCGAACCATCTCGATCAGGCTGGTGAAGTCCCTCTTCAGAACCTCCGTCTGCCGCAGCCTGATGTCGTTCGCCCCCGCGTGCAGCACAACCACTCCAACGCGCTCGTCATTCTTCAGGATCCGGGATACCTGCGCAGCGACATCAAGGACACGAGCACCAGAGAAACAGTGCGCACTTTACCTTTCAATGAAGCAACGCGGACGTTTCATACAATGGAGTTCCCGACGATCACGGTGTTTGGTCTGGTCTGATGGAGTGGGGTGAAGCGGTTCCGGGTTGGGATCTTGAACGCCAGTGGTGAAGAGACCCTCGCCTTCCGCCGCTCGGTCACCCAAGGACCGTGGTATCTCGGCACTGGTGTGATGGAGACCTCGGATGGGAAAATCCTAGGTGTACGGTTCCTGCACAGAGAAACACACAGCGTAGAGGGCCTGGGAGTGCAGCTACCACACAACGTGCTTACCTTGGGGGTAGATGATGATTCCAGTGCGGTTTTTCGCTCCAGCAGCTGAGCCTGCCTTTCGAGTAGGCCACGGATCTGCTTCTCCACATTCTCCAGTTCCATCAGCACCATCTGCAATTCGAGCGAGTCCTCATCTGCACTCAGAACCAGAGAAACAAGAGACATATTTGCTTTTTATTTTTTTGAAAAAAAACCAGCGGTAAATGTAAAACGGTAAACGTGAACGCGAAAATGTAAACAAAGCTAGCGGTAGCTAATGCTAGTGAGCTATAAGCTAGTCGTGGATGTTTGTTTGTGTTTAACAGATCAAATTTTAATGACTATTGTTCTATATAAAAGAAGTTTCAGTTATATTTTGTATAACGTGGAGTAGATTTAGCACCCTATCTATCTCTCCATATGTCCATCCATCCTCTACTACTTATTCCTTTATCAGGGTCACAGGGAACCTGGAACCTATCCCAGGAGACATGGTAACAGTCCATCCCAGGGCACAATCACATACACACTCACACACTTTAGACACGCCAATCAGCCTACCATGCATGTCTTTGGACTAAGGGAGGAAATCGGAGTACTCGGAGGAAACCCCCGACGCACGGGGAGAACATGCATACTACGCACACACATGGCCCTGGCGGGACTCAAACCCCAGACCCTGGAGGTGTGAGGCGAACATGCTAACCACTAAACCACCGTGCGCCCTGCGAACATATGTATCTATCTAATAGACATAATTTCAGTTATATTTATAATAGCGCTTTTCTAGACACTCAAAGCACTTTACATAGTATGGGGCGGATCTCCTCAACCACCACTAGTGTGTAGCATCCACCTGGATGATGCAATGGCAACCATGGTGCACTTACTTACTTATAAAGTTATTGACTTACTGTACATAACTTTGATTAATGTTTGCTAGGTAGAAGACATTAATACATCAGGCATTCACAACTCAAAGCTCCAATATTTTCCTAACAGGGGTATAAAAAAAAATTATAATAAAAAAAAACTTACTACTCTTGAGTTACTTCCCACTCCCAACATGAACAAGCACAGCAAGAGATGTTCCAACTGTTCAACCAGCAATATCTGCACTTGCTCTAAGATCTCTACTGTGCAGACTCTAGACCCAATTTTCACAAGATGGTGACTTTCAATTTGACAAAAAAAAAAAAGAAATGCTTTAACACCACACAGTGGAAGTGTATGGCACCATGATGTCTAATTATAAATAGGCATTGGACCATATTGTGGAAATGTGTCCCACAATTCATAATGAGTACTATATCAATTGCTAATATCTAATATTTGTAACACTGGATTACAGTTCAATTTTATTGTGTTAAAGATTTTTGTTTACATTTATTTCTATTTTTTTGTTTGTTTGTTTATTTGTGCATGTGCTCATCCTTTTGTGCTCATGCTTCTGTAACAGGGTTAAAAATGAAATTGTGAAATTATTTTAAATATGTGAATTCCTGCAAATTATTATTATTATTATTATTATTATTATTATTATTATTATTATTATTATTATTATTGTTGTTGTTTTTTAATGTTTTTTTTTTACCAGCCCTTTTTTTATTTTATCACACGCCAGAGATATCATTAGTAAAGATACAGTTACAGTCATACTTATAGTGTGATCATCACTTTTCCTCAGTGATTACTGAGAATACACTAAAAAGCATACATTAAAAATGCCATGTAGAGTGAAGCTGACATGGCCACAGTTAGTGGGAACTTATTGATCTATTTTTAAAATGGATTTCTCTCCTTTCTTTTTTATTACTCTCCCTTCCAACGTCTTTTGCAGGCATGTCTTCTGGGGACACACTCATAATGCCTGCACTGCCCCAATTCAGGAGGACAACACCTGACAAGGTAAGCTTATACAAGACCTACAGTACAGACTCATGGGAATGAAACAGACCCCCCCACCCTAATTTGACGTTGACAGTTTATATGCTAAACATTCTCACTGGCAAGTCACTCTTCTGAATGGTACTTTGGCAAATTCTTCACATGCAGAAAAAGATTTGTGATGTGAGGAGTAGAAGTGGTCTTTAATATGGAAAGGATTTCATATTTATTCCATCAATTACCTTCATACTTAAACATTTCAGTGAGAAAACAAAGATCCAGGCAAACCTCTTACATACTCATGCCCCATTCCTCCAACCTATCTGAGGTTTGTTCAGGCAGCTGCAAGGTATAGATAAGAGAACATGCAAAATAAAAAAATGTGTGGGGGAGGGGGAGAAGGTTCGAAGGGGCAAACAAGGCATAGAACTTAATAGTGTGACTCTATGTCACACTAAAGCTTATTAAATTTGTAAGCTAATTAAAATGACTTCAAATTATAAGACTTTTATAAGATTTTTACATCACTTCAAAGAGCCATGGTCAAGGTTTAAGTATTAAACACTTTAAAGTACTAACATTTAACTTTTGGTTGTGTTCCAAGTTTAAGGATAAGATCCATTGCATCAATATCAATATTTGCATTAAGATATAGACCTAAGCTTTGTTGCGATATACAGTCCCCTCCACTAATATTGACAAATGTTTTTTTTTTTTTTTTTTAAAAACCTGTGATGTGTTTGCAATTGTTTAATATCCATGAGAGCAGAGTATTTTTGTGATTTCTTTTTAACAACAGATGAAAATGTTAAACAATAAAGGCAAGTTTTCATAGACATATTTGCTCATATTTACCAAGGGTGCCAATATTATTGGAGGGCACTGTATGTATGTAATAAGATAATCTATTTAAGAGCATTTAATGTAACTTGAATAGCTAGTAACTGCAAACCACATGTCCTTATGAAAGCTATGACTGTAATATTTAGATGCATTTAGAGATTGGGTCCTTTTTACTCTTTACATTTTTACATTCAATTCAGTTAATCATGAAACTACTACAGTTGTGCTTAAAAGTTTGTGAACCCTTTAGAATGTTCTATATTTCTGCATAAATGCCTTAAAACATCATCAGATTTTTACACACACTAAATGATAAAGAGATAAAGAGAACCCAATTAATCAAATGAGACAAATATATTATACTTGGTCATTTATTTATTGGGGACATGATCCAATATTACATATCTGTGAGTGGCAAAAGTATATGCACCTTTGTTTTCAGTATCTAGTGTGACCCCCTTGTGAAGCAATAACTGAAACTAAATATTTCTAGTAACTGTTGATCAGTCCTGCACATTGGTTCGGAGGAATTTTAGCCCGTTCCTCAGTCCAGAACAGCTTCAGCTCTGGGATGTTGGTTGGTTTCCTCACATGAACTGCTTGCTTCAGGTCCTTCCACAGCATTTCTATTACATTAAAATCAGGACAATCACTTGGCCATTCCAAAACATTCTTCTTTAACCGTTCTTTGGTAGAATGAATTGTGTGCTTAGAGTCATTGTCTTGCTACATGACTCACTGTCTCTTCAGATTCAGTTCACGGATAGATGTCCTGACATTTTCCTTTAGAATTCACTGTTATAATTCAGAATTCATTGTTCCATCAATGATGCCAAGTCATTCTGGCCCAGATGCAGCAAAACAAGGCCGTAACCATGATATTACACCCATTATGTTACACAGATGGGATAAAGTTCTTATGCTGCAATGCAGTGTTTTCCTTTCTACCAAACAGAATGCTTCTCGTTTAAAAAATTATAATAAATAAATAAATAAATAAATAATATTTTTTTACTCTCATCTGTCAGTTTTCAAATAGCCTTCTGGCTTGCCTATGTGATCTTCAGCAAACTGCAGATGGGCAGCAATGTTCTTTTTGGAGACCAGTGGCTTTCACCTTGCAACCCTGCCATGCACACCATTATGGAGGAGTGTCCGGATGGTGGACTCATGAACAGTAACATTCGCCAATGTGAGAGAGGCCATTAGTTGCTTAGAAGTTATGATGGGTTCCTTTGTGACCTCATAGCCTATTACACATCTTGCTCTTGGAGTGATCTTTGTTGGTCGATCTCTCCTGATGAGGGTAACAATGGTCTTGAACTTCCTCAATTTGTAAAGAGTCTTCTGACTCTGTATTGGTGAAGTCCAAACTCTTTAAAGATGGATTCGTAACCTTTTTCAACCTGGTAAGCATCAACAATGAGGTCGTTAGAAATCTAATTTGTTAATGCTACAATACACTTCCACAAACATGTGACTTTGTTCCCTGTTCTTTAAATAAAACAGGATGCTCACTCTCACCTGATTGCCATTCCACTGATTGAAAACACCTGACTCTAATTTCACCTTTTATTTAACTGCTAATCCTATAAGTTCACATACAGTAATTTTTCCACTCATAGATATGTAATATTGAATCATTTCCCTCAATAAATTCCCAGAATATAATATTTTTGTCTCATTTGTTTAATTGGATTCTCTTTGTCTACTTGTAGGACTTGTGTGAAAATGTTTTAGGTTATATTTATGCAGAAATATAGAACATTCAAAATATTCTCTTTAATATAATATTTTTTTTATGCATATGTATTTATCATGATTCAAATTTTCTAGTTATAATTCTTCCTCCATTAATGTGTTGTGCAGTCTTTATCATTCACAGACAATAATTAAGTGCAATGCAAATACAATGCCTTGCGAAAGTATTCAGCCCCCTTGAACGGTTCGACCTTTTGCCACATTTCAGGTTTCAAACATAAAGATATAAAACTGTCATTTTTTTGTGAAGAATCAACAACAGGTGGGACACAATCATGAAGTGGAACGAAATTTATTGGATATTTCAAACTTTTTCAACAAATAAAAAACTGAAAAATTTGGCGTGCAAAATTATTCAGCCCCCTTAAGTTAATACTTTGTAGCGCCATCTTTTG
>JAFFST010045604.1:4967-13817 GCA_022414735.1 Noturus placidus | reverse complement strand
TATATATATATATATATATATATATATATATATATATATATATATATAACTTTTTTTATATATTTGTTTTAACATTAAATGGATATGACATACACTAATCTGCGAATATATTTTTCTGCGCAATATAGTTTTTTGTCAACTCTTCTTCATGTAAATCTTCCAACCATGTACTGGTGCTTTAAACTCCCACTCACTGCTGCAGCGTCCGGTGTAAAATTTTAGCAGTACAGAGCTTACAGAGATTACAAACTGCAGTTTTGTCATCATTCCACACGAGACATTTTCTTTACACACAGCACAAAATCTATGTGTTTTCCTGCCCTCTTTTGATTGACAGGATATAATCGGCACTGATCATCAGATGTTTTTAAACTATCAGCCGTTAGCATGAAAAATTGCTTTTATCGGCCGATACCGATTATTTGCTGATACATCAGTACACCTCTACTATATACTATATATATATTACTATGTATTATATACTAGTTCCTTCCCCGTTTATGAAGTGACCTCAAACCAACATGAGTTTCTAACAGAACTTTGTAAAATCTATTACAATAAATCGCTGTTTTGAGGAGGCAGTTATCAACGTTAGAGTCATCATTAATTGTGGCGGGTTAGCAAAGATACTTGCATTTGTCTGCTGTAGTTGCTGTGCTGCAATTTAAGTACAAATGTTGCATGAATGTTTGAAGTTCACTGTAGTAGTACCAGTAGCCACTCAGTACTGTAAAAGTACGGTTAAAGTAGCTTTTTATAAGCTTTACGTTCTCTGACACTGCAAATAAAATACCGTATTTTCCGCACTATAAGCCGCACCTAAAAGCCTTAAATTTTCTCAAAAATCGGCCGTGCGCCTAATAATCCGGTGCACCTTATGTGTGGACTGAGTTCCAAAATCTGTAAAAATGTTGTGCGACTTTGATTGGCGTTACAACCATATGCGCCTTATAACACGGTGCGCCTTATGTATTGGTCAAGTACAGAAATAGACCCCGTAATTGAGACTGCACCTTATAGTGCGGAAAATACGGTACACACTTTTGTGGAGGCATTCGTTTTGTTTTGTTTTCCCACTCCGCACATCGTACGCGCCGAACTGGGAAATGATGTCATTAAAACTTGCAGATTATCACTTTTAAAGGCAACATGAACACAGCATATGATTAACGTGACAATTGGGCATGTGCGATATTGATTTTTCCCTGCTTGTGATTTTTAAAATCTTGCGATAAACAATGGACTCGTCCAAAACCGATGGGATAAAAACATGTGTTTCCACCATTTCAGGTTTAAGGAATGTACAAGAGGGCATACTAATATAATCTGATGTGCAATCGGGAACTACGGCTATCAAGAAAACTCCAGGTGGATTTTTAGGTGATTCTGCAGTATTGTGGGGTAAACAGCGCTGGGGGGATCAAAAGCTTCCTCCATTTTTCTCTTTTGGCCCAAAAGAAACAGAACGTCTCGGTTTTAGGTTGTACTATTTCCGTGGCTTAGTACATTTTAGCACATTTGCCTCACACCTCCGGGCTTGGGGGTTGGAATCCTGACTCCGCCCTGTGTGCGTGGAGTTTGCATGTTCTCACCGTGCTTTAATTACATTAATCAGCTGAACTCTGGATTTGTGTGAGTGTGCTATTGCAGGAATGTGTTTTTGATGTTTTTCTGTGTGTGGGTTTAACTTTTATAAACCCCATATCCATGCCCCCGGTGTGTGTGTGTGTGTGTGTGTGTTAGTGATAGCTGTGACATCTCACCCTTCCTGTCTGTGTGTGTATGTTAGGTGTGTGTGGAGTGGGACGGCGAGCCGGCAGCAGAGTGTAAATGGAGGAGGCTCAGGGAGGAGTGGGAGGTGTTTGTGCTGGAGCACGAGCTGGTATGGGCCAAAAAGAACAGCACCTCACAGGAGAACAGCTCTCCACAGCCTGCACTGGTAGGTCTCTTTCTCTCTCTCTCTCTCTCTCTCTCTCTCACACATACACACGCATGCTTTCCAACACTATTTGTACTGCAGCTGCTTAGAGAGACAGCGCTTAAAGGATCATTATTGATTTTCTTCTGCAGTTTTTCTTTTTCTTTGGTCTTTCCACTTCCTGACTTTGGGAATTTGTATGATATAAACAGTTCTGAAGGCTGCTTTTGATTAGTTGTAAGTGTGTGTGTGTGTGTGTGTGTGTGTGTGTGTGTGTATATTGATAGTTGTCAAAGCATAAAAGGTTTTCTGTCACTTGACTCCCACTCTGGAGTGAGTCATCCTTCTCTCCCTAAATCTCACACACACAAACACACACAGGCTTTGGAGAGAGAGAGAGAAAGCAGATTGAGCTCTTGGCTTTTCCAGCTCCCCGTGCAGAGCTCCTACTCTCTGAGGAGATTTTGTGTATCTGTGTTCTGCCATAGTGCTCCTTATACAGGATTTTGGCTTGCTTATGTAACCATGCCACCTGGTTGTGTATGTTACCGTGGTTACAGGCTAGGTGTGTGTTACTATGGGTTACAGTGTGTAAGATGGAGTAACCATGGGTAATGAGCAGTAATGAACTCCCTGGGTCTGCCAAGTTAAATGACAGACACAAATGCGTATATGTTATATGATTGTATATGTGATGAATAAAACCTGTAAAACATGAATTTGGGTGCTATTTTTCAAGCATAATTTGCTGATTAACACCAAAGTGTGTGTGTGTGTGTGTGTGTGTGTGTATGTGTAAAATATACTAATTAAACTAGAGACCTAGACTGCACTGTCATTCTGTCTATATCCATCATTTACCTTCTGGATGTTTTCTCTTTAATTCCATCCGTTCTCTGCAGTAGCCTGATAGCTCTATACGTAACACCTTGCATGGTTCTACGTCAGGAGGGTCCAATCTTATCCAGAAAGAGCCGGTGTGGGTGCAGGTTTTCATTCCAATGAAGCAGGAGCCACACCTTATTCCAATGATCTTGGCTTTCAGTAAACTCAAATGTGGCTTCTGCTTGATTGGAATGAAAACCTGCACCCACACCGGCCTTTTCCAGGTAAGACTGGACACCCCTGGTCTAAATTATTGTGGATTTTGGTCTGATGGCATTCTAAATAACGCTGCAATCCACCGTACTCGGAATTTGGACAAACCCGGCCTCCGACACACAAAAATGCAATTTAATGCTCAATTAGCTCAGTATTCCAAGTCATCCACCTTGTCCAAGTTATTTGACCTAAACAAACCTAACGTCACAACTTTATGGCAGCATAAAGTAAATGGTAAACAGGAAACCATTTGCATAATTTTCTTTGTATACTAACGCTTGATTTTACTTGATTTAACAAGACAGTTAACCTACATTTTGCATCATTTATCATTGTTAATAGCATATATGGCTCCGGCTTCGACTCTGAACTTTCTGAGTGCAGAGGACAGCGGATTGCAACATAAAAGTGAGCAGACGTGAAGTGAAGTCTCTGGGTATTACATTACCACTAAAATACTGACATCAAATATAGTGACTGAGAAAACACAAAATATATTTTCAGCCAATTGTGCCATCCACCTGGTTATTTCTACCACTAAAAATCACTATAAAACCTGTAAGTGAAATCGAATTGTGTTCCATTACAAAAACCTCACTGTGCTACACTGCACATACTTGGTTCTTAAAGGGAGTGAGAGAAGCTGATTTGATTGGATATTGCAGCAGCACACTTACTCACCTTTTATTCATTTATTCATGAAAACCCAAACCCTAACCTACATTACCACTTGTGCAGCTGATCACAACAATTCCAACAATGCACCAGTCTTATGCCTTGTCTTTGCATGAGCACTCTGATGACAGAATCAGAACCTAATATACAGTTGAGGTCATACGTTTATATGTGCCTTGCAATCACCTTGAACTGTAAGGTATTATCCTCATTTTATTTTAATTTCTTGTTTTATTTATTTAAATGTATGAATGATGTATTGACTGGTAAGCACTGCAAATTTCGTTGTACTAGCTACAATGACAAATAAAGGATTCTATCTATCTATCTATCTTTATTTGGTTTAAAGATCTTTTTTTTCATTTACTACTGCTCTTCAGAACATAATATATTTACATGTTACCCAGAAAAGACAAAATAATAACAATTTACACTAATCATTAAAAGTTCAGCTCAAAAGTTTACACACCCCTGGCTCTTAACGTATCGTGTTGCTTTCTTGAGCCTCAGTGAATGCACTTTTTGTAATAGTTGTGTATGAGTCCCTCAGTTGTCCTCAGTGTGAAAAGATGGATCTCTACATCATATCGCCGCTGTTGGAAAGGAGTCAAATATGCAGAAGATGCTGGAAAAGTAAAGAATGTGCAGGACCTGGAGGATTTTTCCTGAAGAACAGTGTACAGTTTAACTGCTCAGGACAAACAAGGGGACTCATGAAGAACCATCACAGAACATAAACACAGTCGTTGATCATCCAGGTAACAACACACAGTATTAAGAACCAAGGGTATGTAAACTTTTGAACTGTTTGTTTTTTTTTTTTTGTTTTTTTTTTGTTTTTTTTGTAAATTCAGTTATTATTGTGTCTTGTGGACTAGATGTAAACATCTGTTATGGGAAATAGATTATTCAGGACAGAACTAAATAAAAAAAATTTTAAATGCAATTTTTATAATCCCTCTTTTTTTAATGATTAACATTTTGCAGATTCTGCAAGGCATATGTAAACTTATTTTATTTCTTTTTCCCTGATCTGTTTTTTTTATAATCTCCTCACTCTGCTTCTCTTCGGTGTGGGAGATGGGCTTTTGGCCAATCAGATTTTGTTCTCTGATATATCTAAGTGAAGTATGTCTGTGTTCCTCGTCTCTGAGCTTTCCAATTTTTGTGTGAATTTGCCAATAATCTAATTGAAAAAATATATATATAATTATCACTAGACAATTGATTGTATGTGGTGGATGGACATTTTCATTTGGATCATCTCCAAGGGGCTTCTAGCAGACATTGTTTTACCCAGCCATGCATTCATGCACCACGTTGACACATTTGTGTTGAGAGTGTGAACCATGAGAGTTAAAAAAAAATAAAAAATTTACCTATACATTGTAGTATTTCGCTATAGATGGAGAAATAAGGGAGTTAGAGTAAAGAATGGCTGATTAGTGCCTCTCATTATTTAGCTGCATTGCTTCATCACACTGCTGTATAGTGTTGTAAGTTTTCAAATTACTGAGGGTTCACATTTCTCTATAAAAGTGATCCAAATCTGTCATCTCTCCTGAAACAACCTTAATGCAAACCCTTTCTGATCAAAAAAATCAGATTTGTGCAACTTCATGTTAATGTATTGTGAACGTAGCTTTAAGCTGGTTTTACACTGTGTGAATCCATCAGTCTTTTACTTTGGTTATTACTTGTATCATCACACTGTACGAGATGATCCCAATAAGTAGTCTGTATCAGACTGTGCGATAATGTGCTCGCCATGTCAGAGTAAACAATGAATAAAGTTACTGTGGTCTGCAGTGGGTGCACAGCGACTCAGCACACGTTTATAGCTCCTCAACTAGAAAGTATAAAAATAGTTTTACGTTGTCTTAATAGAAATAAAGTCTGAAGAAGAAGGTTTTATTTGTCATATATATACATTACAGCACAGTGAAATTGTTTTCTTTTCTTATCCCAGCTTGTTAGGAAGCTGGGGTCAGAGCGTAGGGTCAGCCATGATACTGCACCCCTGGAGCAGATAGAGTTAAGGGCTTTGTTCAAGGGCCCAACAGTGGCAGCTTGGTGGTGCTGTGGCTTGAACCCCTGACCTTCTGATCAATAACACATAGCCTTAAGCATGAAGTCTCTCTATTTCCTGTGTCCTCTATTTCTTTCCATGTTGCATTTTATTTTGTCCTGTTATGACATAACTACGATGAGATATTATATAAAGACATAATAAGTCGCACTTCAACAAACCGCTCTTCTTTTAAATCCAGTATCTTTTTTTGTCATCACCACTGTGTGTGTTTGTAGAGTTTTTTGTAATCATATGCCATCCTCCTAGGGCTGTGACCATGACAACCAGTCCACTGTGGTGGTGGTTTGCCACCATGGTGGTGGAGGTGGTGTCACAATCCACTGGTTAATGTTTCTGTTTGAGTGGGCACTATGACAAGTACGAAGTACAACATTTGTGTAGTAATACTTCTACTACTACTACTACTACTAATAATAATAATAATAATAATAACAGTTGCTATTTTAATTTGTATTTATAGTCTACCATATAGCGGGATATTTTATACTAATACACAAATTACGTAATCATAATCAAACACCTTATACGGTGTTGTCTTAGTTTGGCTCGGTTTTGTTTGAGCATGGCAAAATCCAGTCAGGCGCCTTCTGTGATTTTACTTCAGATTCTGCCGCAGCGGCGGATCAGCGATCTGGGAATATTTTGGATTCATGCCTAATAGAGGTGAACCAATAAGTTTGAATAAAGCCATATGTCAGCTTTGTGTGTGGGGGGGTGGGGGAGATAAGTGTTAAACGGGCAAACACTAGCCTACAAATCTCAGGATCCATCTCCAGTCATGTCACCCAACCGCGTGTTTTTAGTTTATTTAGTATTTAATTTTTTAACATATTATTTAGGTTACCATCCTACTGGTATTTTTTTCAAAGTTTTATAGGCTTGTGATATACTACACTTGTAACAGAAATAAAGTATTCCTCAGAGAAACGTGCAACCATTTTCAACTCCATCTCTTTATTAGCCACTTTTTCTCCTTCTCCTCTTGCATGCAATCACAATACCATATTCCCCAGCGCCCCAAAGCTGTTCCTCATTGCAACAACACGACACAACAAGGCTATGTTGAGTTGTTTCACTGATGGAAATGCTAAAACTAAGCCTTGTTAGATTTTTTTATATTACCACCACCGCTCACCGGTGGTCATTGGTGGTAAAAAGCTGCCACCATCAACACCCTGCTTCCTCCTGTTGGTGGATTTTAGACGATTGTCATACATAACAGCGCTCACACTCTGACTTTAAGCAAAATGGCAGAACTTTGTCATCAGCTGTCTTTGGCCACAGGCACTAAATCATCTGCTGGTGAGCACGTCACATGCTTTCTAAGACCCCAATCCCAATCTCAACTCACAACCAAAGAGTATCCTATGAATGTTTGTGTTTGTAACAGAAAAATTGAGCCACCCACACGAAATTGAGCTTTAGTGGTACAGCTATATTTTTGGTCACCAGCTGATGTCCAGATGCTAGTGTTGAATTGTTAACATTAATGGATCTTTGTATGAGGTTGATAAACAGTGTCCCATTTTTATTGCAAGAAGGTGTTGAGGAATAGGTTCTGTCACCCTCTATTTGATCTGTTTGATTTAAAATAGTTTTCTCAATGATAAAGACCACACTGAAGACCTACAATGCCCGGCCCTCTGCTGCTTATGGCCATTTACATGGTAAATGGTGTAACCGTGGCAACCAGCCTCTATTTGGTCAACGGACTGCAGAGATAAGAGAGTAGGCCAATGTTGTGTGTGTGTGTGTGTGTGTGTGTGTGCACCCTTACTTGACATTCTGCTCACTGTTTGTGTGTGCTCGTGCTTTTGTTTGATGAAAACAGGAGAAGTGTGTGTATGTTTGTGCATCAAGAATGGAAGTGTGTGTGTAAGAGAGAGAGAGAGAGAGAAAGAGTTGGTCAGTTTCAATACTGCTTTCTGTGCAGATAGGCAAAAGATAGATAGATGGAGTGAAAGAGAACGGAGAGAATAAAAGCATGGATAGATAGAACATGTGATAAAGAGAGAACACTGACTGGAATAAAGAGAAAGACTGGGAAAAATCACAAGTGAGACAAAAGGGGATGGGTTGAGTTAAAGGGGCACAGAGAGAAAGAGAGAAAAAGAAAATATGAGGAGCGAGAGAGAGACAGACTGTGGGGAAGGCGAGAGAGAGAGCGAGCGAGTGAGAGAGAGAGGCCTGAAAGAGAGAGGGAGGGTGAGAGGCTCTGGTGCAGATTTTACACAGCACGTACTGATCTCTCTTTTATCATTTATCTAGTGTACACGCACATACTCCTCCACCTCTTCCTCTCTCTCTCTTTCTGTCTCACACACTTTTACATTCAGTTTTTTCCCTTTATTTCTTATCTCATTTTCTCTTTAATGTCTCAATTAAAGCCACACACACACACACTCATAAAGCACTACACACACTCATATATGCGCACACACACACACACTCATAAAGCACTACGCACACACACTTATACTGCACTCTCACACTCATACGTGCACACACACACACACACACTCTCATAAAGCACTACACACACTTATACTGCACTACACACACACTCATACACACTCATAAAGCACTACACACTCATATACGCGCACACACACACTCAAAGCACTACACACACACACACTTATAGTGCACTCTCACACTCATACGTGCACACACACACACACACACACACACACTCTCATAAAGCACTACACACACACTGCACTATACACACACACACACACACACACTCATACGCAGACACACTCATACTGCACTGCACACACTCATACTGTACTATATATACTGCGATGGACTGGCACCCTGTCCAGGGTGTACCCCGCCTTGTGCCCGATGCCTCCTGGGATAGGCTCCAGGTTCCCCCGTGACCCTGAAAAGGAGTAAGCGGTTGAAGATGGATGGATGGATATATATGTATATATTCACACACATATGCACAAGCACTATATACACACACTCATACGCACACGCTCTCCCATATACGCGCACACACTCATACTGCACTCTATATATATATATATATATATATATATATATATATATATAT
>JAFFST010045601.1:254342-269881 GCA_022414735.1 Noturus placidus | reverse complement strand
TTCAACAAAGTATTGAGCAAAGACTGTGAATACTTATGTACATGTGCTTTTGTTGTTTTTTATTTTTAATAAATTTGCAAAGATTTCAAACAAAGTTCTTTCCCGTTGTCATTATGGGGTATTGTTTGTAGAATTTTGAGGAAAATAATGAATTGAATCCATTTTGGAATAAGGCTGTAACATAACAAAATGTGGAAAAGGTGAAGCCCTGTGAATACTTTCCGGATGCACTGTATATAATTTCCTATTAGTTGCACTGTAGTTGCATTAAATTTATTTAAAAAATATTATTTCAACATCATTATGTTACACTGGGAGCTCTCTCCTTAATTAATGTAAGGTGCCTGACTGGATTATTACAATAGGATATAGCATAAAAGCGTGAAAAAAAGGTTCACAAAATTTTAATATGCTTTGAGGGGGAAAAAAGCAAAGATTCAAATTACAATATTATGGTAGCCTATTTTATATATTGAGAAACTGTATATTGAGGCTGAATTCCATATTAATCCTAGCTGTGATAATTACGTGCAAATTTGGATCAGTTTGCCAATTTGGAATCTGCCCACCTTTACTGGCTTTTTCAGTGTACTGGGAAGTACTCCCCACCAACTTATGCAGTGAGCACACATTCAGCACACAAAACCGAAACATTCAGGAATCACTGGAATCATGAATAATTCAGACACACCTCTGTTTTTGTCTAACTAAACTACTACTATATTAAGACAGAGGACATCTTTAACTGTAAAATAAATAAATAAATAAATGAATTCTTACTTTGGCAATGCTGGGTTGTGTTTATTACACAACTGTAACAAAATTAAAATATTATGTATCCCTTGACTACACATCACAATCCCCTCGGGGTCCCTGGACCTCACTTTGAGAGCCAAGGCATAAAGGATTTTTATCACAAATCTTCAAACCAATAGTTTTTTAATGAAAGGAGCGAGACTATCTTTCAATGAAAAATGCTTGTCAATGTAATGAGAGGTTTAGTTGGATAATTGAGTGTAATGTGACTTTAGAACTCATTCAAGATGCATAATATGGACCACCTTTACCCACTGATTGCACCTCCGGAACCCAAAAAATCTTCCTGTATCACTACCTTTTATTTCCTAGCATTGAAATGTTTTATGCATGAGTCCTCAGTATGAAGAGATATTTATCTTTCTTTAAGTGTAAAATGAACATAGACCCTTTCAGTGGGTCAGACATCAGGGCATCTTGGGCAGCACAGATATGTTTAATTATACATAACACTGCATAAACATGTAGTGAATGGGTAGAGTCTTAAGAAAGAAATTTGCTAGATGGTCACCAATTCTGGGTTTTATGGTTAGATTTTTGGAGTTTTGTTTTGTAAATTCAGATTAAATACTTGGAATTAATTCAAGGTCTGTAGAATTCTCTGACGTTAAACAGAAGGCCACTAAGCAATTTTCACTTCCTGGTCCCAGAACAACATGTCTGTTTCCTCACTTTTCTGCCCTCTGGATCCGCACAGGCAGATTGAGACTTCTTCTTGCTGTAAGGAAATATGGGGTGAGTGCTGGTAGCTGGTAGATTGGACATAGGGTGGACTTTGTTGTACTTGCCAACAGGAGTTGCTGAGTATATTAATGAACCAAAAATTCCAGGATACTGTTTATTAAGTTACTGATGATTTTTTTTACGGACGTTTTTAAGAACATGAAAGACAGGTTTGATTATAACTAAGATCAGTATCCCTCCATGTGCTGCATAGCTTTTATGTAGGTACTTATGGTAATTACTTTCTATTGTGTCCAGGGTTTCCGGATTTTTCTCTGATTAAAAACAGAGCAAAGTTTATCTAACCATATTCTTAAACAATAGGACAATAAAGCCCAGATTGATTTCCATCACATGGTAGAAAGTGCAAAGGAAAAAAATATGGTTTTATGCAGGTACATAAATAGCATTTGAGCTTTTTAGTTTCTTTACACACTCAGAGTCACTGTTACTGATGCTGCTTCTAATAAAATCAGCCACCATGTTGAATACTTACATAATTTTTTTATGCTTACAGATTTGTTCCCTTGGGGTCGGTATAATGCAGCTGGCATTCCTTCTGTTAGAACACACAGTGCCTGGAGGGAATGAACACTGTGAATATACCCTGCTAGTAGGATTGCTAACTTATATACTAATGATTACTGTTGTTTGCTAATAGTTACATACAATAGTTACATACTAATGGATAAATTCAGATAAAACTCCAAAGTGCTTGCTTTAAATGTAAATGTGATTAAATGAAATAAAAAATATTTTTTTTCCCCTGAAAAGTCCTCTCTTAGTTTACATAAGGCTTGGTGCTGACATAAACAATTTTTCTTGTACAGAAGAAAGAAAGGAAACACAAACGTACCACAACAACAGTTAATGCACCAGCACACAAGGATTTTAATTAAACTGATCCATACTGCCTCATTTGTTGCTCTATATGTTATTGCCAGCTTAATTATATATCCGTTTAACCAAACTGAAACCTGGCTTGAAAGAAGCAAGAATGCTATACATAGCTGCACTATCCAATTCCAACAGCACTGGCATTAAGATCCTTATCAGATGAACTCAAATGATCTCAGATCATTTGTCCTTGTCATTTACAAAATGAGGTCTTTGTCACAAGGGAAATGATGAAAATTACACTCTCAGAAATAAAAAATTGTTGCATATTCTATACCTTTAGAAAGTATATTTTACCTGTAAGAATAATTTAAGGTACATAATTAGACTTTAAAGTTCACTGATGTACTTTTAAACAAATTTACTCTAACGGCTAAATAAGGTTACACCACATCCACCTTTCTTGGTAAAAGCCTTGATGGTACCACCCCAACAACTAGGAAAAGTACAGATTGATAGCTTTTTGTTTTGAGAAAGTAATTGCAGGTATATAGCCTGAAACTGAAAGTTTAACTAGAATTGCTGTATAAATTCCTATCAGTTATTATAAGGACATGAAAAAAACACTCAAAAAAAATAAAATGGCACAGATGAAGGACAGAGTCCCTGTCCATGGTGCTGATTCCCAAAATGCCACAGAAGTGTTGGAGAAAAGCTCCAAACATACTGTACAGATTTATAGGATCACTAATAACATTTGATAAATATCCAGTCTCCTGACTGTCCATTATCTGTATTTGTAGAATTTGTAAATTTGAAACCGCTGTATTTCAGAGTAATTTTAGTGTATTCTTTAGATTATTTTAGTGAATGTATTGTCTCCATTAATGTTTTTTTTTTACTCACAATAGCCACTTAACAGTGATCAGAAGACACACTTCAACACTGGATGTAAACACAACTGATTTATGCTGTAAGCATTCATGTTATGCAAAGATACCAGAGTCTAAACATCAGACACAGACCAAACAGCCTAATGGCTGTTGTGATGAGCTAACAATGCGACATATTTAATCCGTAATTCATAAATAAGTGTTCTGGACACAAAAGCAAGGGTGTCTTGAATGGAACAAAACAAGGGAAAGAGATCTCATACACACAGGATATTGCACATCAAGTCTTGTACAAAAATATTCATTTACGGACATTGTTGTTCATTGGAGTTTACTCCGATGATTATATCTCGTTTTGTTTGTAATGGAGCCAAGTATCTAGAGGAAGGCTGGACGGCTATTGTTAGGTTACTGGTTTCTGTGGTGTTCATGTATAATGCATGTCAGGCAAGACCAAGAGGTGAACACAAGTTTGCATTTACGCTCAAACAAAAAAAAAAAAACAGTAGCGTGTGACTGAAGTGATTATATTTATTTTATTACATGAGCTTCAGGCTGAATCCAAGGGAGTATTTCCTTTAACACCAGGACTTGTTTTTTTTCTAAATTAAACAGGACAATATAAACAGGAATTTGAATGCTAACTAGCCACAACAACAGAACAATATTGACCAAAACTGTGCAGGTGTGTAGTCACAGCAGAATATGATAAAACAATTGTCATTAAATTATAGACTTTATACTATCAAGCAATTTAATCTGGAAAAACTGTCCCAGAAGCAATGTTGCTCTAGAAAAAATGTCGTAATAGTACACGGTGGGAGAAATTGCCAAAAATGTTGTCTTTGTGGTAGGGATGTAATATAATACCGTTATCTGTATTTGTATGGCCTATTCATTTATTTATTTATTTGTTACATATGATCTGTACCACTTTGCCCCCACTGGAAAAACACTAGATAATCTCCAAGGATAGAAATGCCAGCACTGGAAATTTTGAAAGAATCTTAACCCTTAATTGTGTCTGATGAACCCTGTTCATACTGTTGAAGTGTCCATACTCTAGATCAGTTGACTAGAGTAGTCGAATAACACAGACAGCATCCATGGCTGATAAAAGGATAGTTAAGCAGTCATGATTTTCCCCCCACCTCTTAGAAAAAGGGTCCAACACAGGCTGAGCCGGTCAGACTGGTAAAGCATTTGTGCCTGCTTGTAACTGCTACTAAATGCTATAATAGGCAAAAAAAAATTCAAGAAAATAAAACAACAATAAGCCAATTAGGAAATCTCTCACAATTATTGATCAATTTAGTCAAGCAATAATGCAGCTAGGAAATAAATGACCATCTGGGAAAGATGGTCTACCAGTCTGATCAGCTCAGCATGAGTTTTGGCAGCTGCTAGCAAAACAAGCTGGATTTTTCAGCAGGGGTGACGTACATTGAATGGCTTGCAGTTTTTAACTGCACTTGTTTTCCCCTTTAGTTCTTAATCATCAAGGAGAGCAAAGGATTTGAATACCCATTGGATTGATTTTTCTACAAGGTGTGGGTCAATGAGAGGACAAATAGATCAACAGTAGCTATTGAACTCCACAAGGGAACAGTAGACAATAAGAGATACAGGGAGTGTCTTATCACCCCATCTATGCACAACAGTCCTGACCTCCGTTTTAATATCTGAACACATGGTCTGTTGATTCAATCATAATCTACTGACTGGCTTAGAGTCAAACTGTTTTATTTGTTATGTTGTCACTTTAGAGTGATCTTTCTCATTTGTTTAAGATTTTCCACCAGATTCTCCATCACTTCCTTGAGTGTGATGAATTGTTCCTGGAACGCAGTGGCTTATTGTTGTGGATTAGACAAGGCGTCTATCATTAGTCCCCTGCCGTGGTGAGATGTTTGTAAAAGCGTGAGTGTCTGTGAATTGGTTACTATTCATAGTATGTTAAATGTCGGGTGCACACGGGACTATGGAGGTTTGTCATATATAGTTGGCTGAAGAGAAGGAAGATCTGTAAAGGCAGAGAGACCGACAGAGACACCACCTGCTGAGAAGATAATAGACAACAGCATCTACACAACTCAGCTATTAGGTTACATTTTGTGGAGCTCACCAAAACCTCTCCACCCTGACCACAATTAGCTCATCTGTGAAGCTAGGAGCTAATGTGAAGCTGATGGAGTGAACTAAAAAAAGACAACCACTTTTTTGAGACAAAAAGAATGAGAACTATTTTTATCCACTTCTACATATGTTGACACTTGTGCCCTCATCCAGAGAGACAAAAGGGAACTTTAAAAGGACATCCCCTGTGGTGCCTCAGACAAATAGGAAACAAGCCAGATAAATCATTCAACTGTTTTCTTTGAAAATATATCATACTCCGGAGAAAGTGCTAAGAGAAAGGAAAAGCTGAAGAAATAGATCCTGCTTTACATGAGTGGATTCTCAGATGAAACTAAGACTGAAACAAGAGCTATTTAGACATGGTTTGCTGACCACACACACACACACACACACACACACACACACACACACACACACACACACATTAGTGTAATAGATTAAAGAAAAACCCAACAAATCTAAAAGGTGTGTTTAGTAAGGTGTTGGCCACATGGATTCTACAGGTCTCTGAAGCTGTACTGGACTGATGAACTGGATTGATCCTGGTGGTGGGGAGCAGTGTCTAACATCGTGCACTAAAATCTCCTATAGGTGTTCAATTGGGTTCAGATCCTGTAAAAGCCATAGCAAACCATTCAGTGAGCCCTGTGGATGGGGGTGAAATGTGATTTGCAGTGACACTTCCCTATAAGAGGATTAATCACCCATATTAAATGCATGTCAGAGATGAAGCAAAGCTTGCACTATGGTGTTTGTCTAGGAATCAAGACACTTATAAGGAGTTATTTTGTCCACAAGCATAAGCCACAAATCCCTGTCAAACATTTACGTTAAGTTATATATGGACCACTGTAAGCTTCTGCAACACTCTTACCCCCAAATGCTGAAGACTGTCTCTATTCTGCCTCATTTTACTATACTATGTAAAGCGTTATATAAATGTAACTGTAAGTGTAACAGTTAAGGGAAATCTTAATGTTAAATTATACAATGCAGATATTCTACATAGTTGCATGCTCTCGAATTTGTGAAAACATTGAGGGGAAGACCATAGCATGTAAATGGGAAGAAAAAAAAACATCAGTGGAGATGATCTTTCTACAATAAAACATGCATTCAACAGCTCTCTGCATAGTCATCTATGTTCATTCCCAGCTTCAGTTTCAGTTTCGTCCCAACTGAAATTTATATAATCTTGTGTTGTGGTTTAGTGTTTTGCCCAGTTATGGTAAATGGCACACTTATATAACGCTTTTATCCAAAACTTTTATCTCATTCACCCATTCACAACCACACTCACACACCAATGTTAGCAGAACTGCCATGCAAGGCTCTAGCTTGCCATCGGGGGAAACTTGGGGTTCAGTGTTTACCCAAGGACACTTCGGCATGTGGAGTCATCCAGGCCAGGAATCGAACCGCCAACCCTACGATTGGTGGACAACCCGCTCTACCACCTGAGCCACAGCCACCCCAGTTGTTTGTGCTGGTGGTTTGATCTGTTTTTATCTTGTCATTCTTGAGAACTTAGGGCTTGGGAATAATAATAAGCATAATGTCTCTCTGCAGCATGGGATCATTCCAACATTTTGATAGAGTCTTTGAAAAGTCTTTGATGACATGCTACAAATATGTTTACACACTATGAGATCTTAAAGAGATTTTCTGACTAATACGACTGATACGATTCTATTTATCAACATTAGACATTTAGGTCAACATTGGATCATTCAGAGATCCTCACTGAACCTCCCGAGAGAGTTTGCTGCAGTGAAAGTAAAGGGGGCTGAATAATTTTGCTCGCCCAATTTTTCAGTTTTTTATTTGTTGAAAAAGTTTGAAATATCCAATAAATTTCGTTCCACTTCATGATTGTGTCCCACCTGTTGTTGATTCTTCACAAAAATTACAGTTTTATATCTTTATGTTTGAGGCCTGAAATGTGGCAAAAGGTCGAACAGTTCAAGGGGGCCGAATACTTTCGCAAGGCACTGTAACTCCATTCTATAATTATTTACCTAAATGTGCTGATTCTGATTTACAGTGGAACACACACCCATTTTTATATATAGAGGACTTTCTCAGACACTCACGATTAAAAGCATGTACTGAAAAAGTTACTCTGCTCTGTGGTTTACTTTAAAAATGCAAGACATGGCTCCGGAGTGGTGCAACGGAAATGCGTTCTCTATCTTCGAGAGATCATGAGTTCTCTCTCTTTCATGTCAATCACAGTGACACAAGCAAATTGTGGGCATCTATGAGCTCATGTATGAAGTACAGGGCAGATAGCGCTTTTCTCTGAGTGTTTTACGATGCCCTGTGGCACACTATGAGCAGCAATTTAAAAAGATGTGGAGGTTGGCTTTGCATGCATCATAGGAAGCACTTGTTTAGCCCTCTGTTAGATGTCATGTGATGGGGATGGTTAGTTAGTTGTTGGGAAATGGAAAGACCAAATTGGGGAGAAAATGGGGTAAATAACATACAAACTATAACCAGTTGCTTGTCAGAGGTTAATTAAAACGTACATAAAAATTACTCAGCTAGCTCATCGGTTTATTTTAAACATGCAAGCAATAACCTTTATATTTGCTTGTCAGAGGACCTTGAGAGAAATTCAAGAAGGTGTGATGAGGACTATCAGTTGATCACAAGTTGACTTTTGGGCAGACCAGATGTCTGTAGTATGGGTGTCACATACAGTAGAATATAACATGATATTCTGTAAATGCTATTTCTGAACTTGTTTGATATTAATGAAATATTAGTGAAACCAAAAGTAAGTTAAATATGCCATCCAAATACACTGATTAGACATGAATACGGATTTAATTCTGACAAGTCCAGATTGAATTACTGCCACATTTGATAAATCTACTACAGACTCAGACAAAAAGCAGTGATAACATGATAAACTTCAGAGGGATTTCCCCAGAACACTATATGGTTCAAATGAATCTTATTAATCATGAATTAATACAAATCTGGTGTGTGTGTGCCTATTGTTTGGAGTATATATAAATAATTAAAGTCATCAATGCACATGTTCAGTTTACAAATGAATCTACAATCCCTCAGATGTCAGCTAGTTGTGGATACTATCTGAATGCTAATTGCCAGCTGTCATTGATAAATCTTGATAAATACAAAGCATAAATAGTAACATACATATTAATGTGATGGTTATTAGGTCTTGTTCTCGCTGTCACATTTGATACAGTTTAGATTTGTTAAAATTTACACTGACGCTAACAGTGCCTATGTTACGCCTCATCAGTGGATGGAAGTACAACACTGCCATACGGACTCAGGTCATGTGACTATCTTCTTTTTCTTTGGTAGACATCCTGGTTTATTGTTTCGTTAAGCATGTGTGTAATCGGCCCCAGGTGTGGATAATTTAGGTTGAGTTAAGCTCCTTATTTAAACACCTCAGTTACGGTGCACTGGGCACAGTATTATTGTAATGATCCTGAGTTTCTTGAATGTCTTGGATCAGTTTGTTTTGTTTGTGTTGGGGAATAAAGGACATTGACCTGCACCTGTTTCTGTCTTCAACCTCGTTTCGTAACAGCCTATTAATAAAGTTGATTATGAAATGACACATAAAATTGACATTTTAAAATTTAAAATTGACATTTTCACAATTTTAATTAACAAAAAAAAAAACAGATCAATTACATGGAAAAAAGTAAGTACACCCTTACAGCTATCACACCTACCTTCCAATTGGGTGCTATTAGAACCTGCTTACAGAGTGCAGGTGGATCCTGTCTTATATATATATATATATATATATATATATATATATATATATATACCCGTCACATTTCTAGTGTCTGGTGTTCCCTTTGTTATTGAGGTGTGTGTGGTGTCGTCATGCCAAGATATAAAGAGTTCTTTAAGGACCTTAGAAAAAAAGGTTGTGGATGCCATTGAGTCTGGCAAGGCATTTAAAAGGATCACCAAATTATTTGAAATTCCATCATTCCACTGTAAGGAAAATCATCTACAATTGGCAAAGATTTCAAACGACTGCCAATTAGTCCAGGACTGGCCGTCCCAGCAAATTCATTCCAAGAGCAGTCCGTCTGATGCAAAAAGAAGTCTCCAAGAACCCCAAAATTTCATCACAGGATCTGCTAGTAAGTCTTGCAACTGTTGGTGTCAAAGTGCATGCTTCTAGAATCAGAAAGAGAATGCACAAATTTGACCTGCATGGGAGTCGTGCCAGGAAAAAGCCTTTGCAAGACTACAGTTTGCCAATGAGCATATAGGCAAAGATCAGGCCTTTTGGAATAAAGTGCTATGGACAAAGATGGAGATGTTTGGCCACAGTAACAACAGACAGGTTTGGTCCAGGCCAAATAAAGCTTTTCAGGAAAAGCACCTCATACCAAAATTTATTTTTTCATAACTTCCTATCAGCTTGGACCAGTCTGGCCATTCTATTCTGACCTCTCTCATCAACAAGGTGTTTCCACCCACAGAACTGCCACACACTGGCTATTTGTGCTATACTGTGTAAACTCTAGAGACTGCTGACGCACAAAAATTCCAGGAAATCAGCAGTTTCTTAAATTCTCAAACCATCCGGTCTGGCATAAATAATGGTCAAGGTAACTGAGATCACATTTTTCCCAATCAGCAAGATTTTATGCACTGTGCCACTGCCAAAGGATTGGCTGGTTGGATAATTGCATGAATGAGCAGGTGTACAGGTGTTCCTATTAAAATGGCATGTGAGTGGATACATTCATGTACCGGTATATAGGTTTATTCGACATTATTAATGAAGAATTATAAATGCTAATATTATTTAGTATACACTTCCAAAATAAGTTCTAACAGAGTGAACAAACACAGTGCGGAAATAGTGCAAAATTAAGCTAATAGCATTCCAAGCTATATCGTATAATGCTTGAAGTGTGGTTTTGGAGACAGAGACCGGTCCTGCATTAATGTATAAGCACAAATACTGGCCAAAAGCTTGACATTGAAGTGTGCTGATGCATCTGTAATGCTTCCTTCAGCTAGATGGCATACTGTCAGGACACACAAAGGAGATCTAGATAAGAAAACAAAGGCCAATTTCTTTTGCTTAACAGACAGGCTGAAATTCAAATCATTCTGTGGTGAATTCTTTGTTTTATGTTTTTTTGCATCCACCCACACCTTTCTGTGACATGAGATGATTTCAACTTTCAGGTAATTTTTTAGAGTTTAGGAATAAATCCTAAATTAGTTAATTCTCCCATGTTTCTTAGTTTCTTGGTGTAAGAAGCACAGCATTTCATTTGAGGCCAACATCCTTTTCTTTTTTGACTTTACCGCTATAACTTTAGTAAATTTAAGGATTATTAGGTTTAAATTTTAACTTTCATCTGTCTATTTTCTGTACCACTTATCTTACATATAGTCACGGCACCTGGAGCCTATCCAAGGGAACTCGGGTCACATGGCAGGGGACACCCTGGATGGGGTGCAAACCCATCTAGCGGAGCTTTCAAACACCCTTTATTTAACACACTATGGACAATTTGGAACTGCCAATTATGGACTGGAGGAGGACACCGGAGTACCTGAAGCACAGGGGGAACATGCAAACTTTGTGTACACTAGGCAGATGTGGGGATCGTAACCCCAACCCTAGAGGTGCGAGGCAGATATACTAACCACAATGTAGAGCGTAATAGATCTGTTAATAGACCTGTTCTTATTGTGCACTCCATTCTAATGTCATATTAATCTTTACAAAGGAAGAGATTTACTTTCATATAATCACTGGGCTTATAATATTCACACTTACAGTTGGTTCTATAGAATGACTGTGGAAGTGAAGCTCATAACTATTAATAGCCCGAGGGCTGAGGTTAGAGAGCAACACTGAGAAAATACCGCCTGAGGCATTTAGCATTTCTCATGTTGGTTTAACAGAGCTCACTTACTGTATCTATTTTTGAAAGATATTTAGGTTTCACATGCATAATTTAATAATGTCACCGATCACATTGGAGCTAGTGTTCAGTTCAGTGTGATCAGCTGTGACACATTTAAGGCCCAGTGTTAAGAAATAAAGAAGACAGGGTTGACACAAAGTGATAATTACATTTGTGTTGTTCCTTTCATTTTATGTTTGTAGCATTTAAGCATCAAAGTTTCAGTTAAAATTCAAAGCTGGTTGTTATGTCTATCTCTCTGTATTTATTTTTAATGTGTCTTGCACCTACTTTTTTTTTTGCTTTATTGACAAAGTGCTCCATCAGCCTACTTCTTTCAGTCCACCAGACACAGGAATCATTTAAAAGTTCCCTAACCTAAATAAAGCATGCTGTGGTAAAAAAAAAAAGGAGCCTGTCTCCTTTGCCATGGATGGGTTCAGTCTGGGACTGAGCTTAGAAATGTTCAAGAGACGTTGGGTAAAGTTCATACTGCTTTTTGTATCAAGGTATGCTAGTGGCATGTGACTGAGTGGATCCTAGTGTGGTATAAAACACAAGGCATAAAACATAGCAACGTAGTTACTCTCCATACTGTAGACATATTGTATTATGAAGGTTAATGTTTATTATGGAGTAGGTGGGGGTAAAATCTGATGATTTTTAGAAATCTTATTTTTTATGTTAGCCACAGGGTATAAAGATGACCTGCTAGCATTAGAGTACTCTCCTAAATTTAGTAATGTAGTTAAGAAAGATGTATTTCATGGTATAAACTGTGTGATAATCTCCATTATCTGTCTTTACGGTCTCCTGTTTTTCTCTTTGATATGCAAAGCTTCAATCTACATTTTTATTAAAAAACAATATTGTTGTGCACAATATTTAGGTATCTGCCACTGAGGAGTATTTTTTTCAGACAGTGGCAAAAGCTACACCCAAGCTTAATGATAATCTTAGCTAGTGATTAAAGTGAATGCTAATTACTGCGCCATCTCTTTAGGTCCTCCAGGACAAAAACAAAGAGGCAAAAAGTAAAATAAAGAAAAGAAAATAGAGCAAGGGATTCACCCTTTTCCTCTCTTATAGCCCCCTTCTAAAATAGGATACAAGGTCACCCAGTTAGTGAGTGTTGAGAAAGAGAAGAAGAAGGAAATAGGCCAGTCATTGGACTGGAGCTATGTGTATGTGGAGATGTGGGTAGAGATAAAAAGAAATAGTCAGTAATAGGTAGAGATTTGCATTTCCTAATGATAAAAAGTACGAAAGAAAGAAATGAAGAAATAAGTACAAGAAATATAAGGGAAAAAAAGAAAAGGAAGAAAGAATATGAAAATACAATAAAATTCTAAACTAAGAAAAACTAAGAAGTAAGACAGGAAAAGAAAAAAAATGTGCAAATAAGAGAAAAAGAGGAAGAATGAGAGAGAGAGACAAAAACAAAGAGAAAGAATAATTAAAAAAATAAAAGTAAGAAACTGATTAAGTGGTAGAACTGTAAAAGCAAGTAGAACAGCATTTCAAGCCTTTCTTGTTGAATTGATTCAAGAAAAAAAATAAAAAGCAGAAGATAAAAAAGAAAAATAATTTGTAACTCAAATACAGCATTTTTGTGTGTGCAATCATCTGTATACCACACCAGTATTACTCATTTTGCACATTTTCTTATATATATCTATTCACAACACTGCATATCATGCTGCTGCCATTTGTTGTGTATTATTGTCTTATTGTCAATGTTAAAAGATTGTCTTATCTTGTCTTATGTTTGATCGGACCTACTGATTTCCGATCAGCTCATTATAATCCAACGTTCATGTGCATGACTGAATCTGTATCAATGCTCAGAACTACCATAAGGAATATGCTGTGTAACGCTGACTGGTTTGATAAGAAACAAGTTTGGCACTGTTTCAGTCACTGGTCATTGTGAAAGTCTGTGTGCCACACTGATGACATGCCAACATGCATCTCTGCCAAATCCAAACTTCAGGTAACAAACAAAGGCAGGAGATCAGGTCCCTTTAGATGAACTTAGATGTGGATATTGAATAAATCATGAGCAGGTTGGATTACTGTGTTTAACGCAATGTGTGGCTGTGCAGTTCAGATAGTTGATTTAGTTTGTCCAAATAGAGCAGCATTTTTTCCTGTGACCGTGTAAATGTAGGTAAATGTAGGCTTCGGAAAGTATTCAGACTCCTTTGGTTTTTGCACGCTTTATTGTGTTAAAGATGTCATTTAAAATATATGAAATGTACTATATTTGGCCATCCAGTTATACACAACTTATAATGAGAAAGTTTTTTTTTCTCTTTTTAATTGTTTTGTTAAGTTAATACAAATCAAAAACTAAAATCTCTCATTTAGATAAGTAATTAGACACTCTACGCTGTGCACACCGTGATTTTTTTGGGCAGTTTCCCTACTCTTCCTGGCAGATTCTCTCAAGTGCTTTTAGATTGCATTGGGAGCTCTTAAGGTCCTGGTCTGAGGTTGTTTGCACTCTGGAACAGGTTTTTAGCAAGGACCTCTCCATATTTGGCTGGATTTGTTTTTCTTTCAATTCTGACCTGTCTGCCTATCTCTACCTTTGAGAAGCACTCCCATTGAATGATGCTGCCACCACCATGCTTCACC
The DNA here is from genome assembly GCA_022414735.1 of Noturus placidus. Classification (NCBI taxonomy): domain Eukaryota; kingdom Metazoa; phylum Chordata; class Actinopteri; order Siluriformes; family Ictaluridae; genus Noturus; species Noturus placidus. The sequence goes on along the minus strand of JAFFST010045601.1, from coordinate 255,891 downwards.
ACAGGGGTGGTACTCACCTGCTGATGAGCAGTAGCTGTTTTTCGAGACATATCACTTAAAGATCAACCCAAAAAGTTATTTTTTTTATCAGACCAGAGAATCTTTTTCCTCATGCTCTCAAAGTCCTTTAAGGACCTGCCACATGCTTTTTAATCAGAAGTGGCTTGGCAGAAGGCTTGACAGATGGAATATTTCTCAGATGGTTGTACTCCCAGCAGATTCACATCTCTGAAGCTGGTTTAGAGTGACCACTGGGTTCTTTGTCACCTTCCTGACCAAGGGGCTTCTAGCCTTGTTTTAGCCTTGTGTTTGGGTGGATGGCCAGCTCTATGAAGAGTCCTGATGCTTCCAAACTTCTTCCATTTCACAATGATGGAGTCCACTGAGCTGCTTCAAAGCATTAGAAATGGTTTTATACCCTTGCCCAAATCTATGTCTTAACACTATTTGACGTCTACAGAATGTTTCTTGGACTTCGTTGTTTGGTTTTTAGAGTTTTTTTAGAGTCGCCTCAAGATAATCAAAGCAAACATCATGCACCTGAGCTCAATTAGGAGTGTCACATGTGTGGATCTGAATAATGATCTAAATGGCATAATTACATTTTTGATTTTTTATTTGCAAAAGATTTCTAAAAACATGCTTTTGCTTTGTCATTATTGATTTGAATTATTTGTAGATTAATGGCCAAAAAGTAATATGAACCCATTTTAAACAAAATTTTTAAAGTGTTAAAAAAAATATGAAGGAGGTCTGAATGTTTTTCAAAGCCACTGTATATGAGGTCGTGAATGCTCTTAAATGTGTGCGAGTGGCCATTAAGTTTAACCTTACTGAAGTTTACATGTGCGGGTGTAGGTGGGTGTGTGGTCCTCTGTAGACATGTGTGTGTGTTTAGGTGTATATTTTTTGATTTTAGTGTTTGAAGAGCTGCTCCATTTCAGTGCTAAATATAAGGAGTTGTACCAGATCTCAGATCTAATCAGTAAGGAGGAGGAGGACATAACATCTCCATCAACACAGCACATGATCAACACAATGTACACAGCTCAATCTAAAACAAAACAAACAACACATGTGTAGGCAAGGCAGAGCAAATATAACAAAGTCTCTCTGTAGGAAAAAAACAAGTGGATGTTGAGCTCATAAGATAAAATCTTCCTGAATCTTGATCTATATCAAAACTAGCTTGATTACAACCCTCTGCACTGATTTACTTTCCAACATTAACACTTCATTTCCTTCCCCTGCTCATTTCCTGTAACTGTAATATGTCAGGTCGTTTCCTCCCCTCTTACAGTGTGCTCCCTATGTCATATGGATAAGCTCTATAGCATGGTGTGTCTGAGGACAGGGCTTACTAGAAGAACACTTGAAACTATGGACAACTTTTGGCTTCATTCTGAAAAAGGTCAGAGCATAGTCTGAAGTTAAACGTGCCCTATTATTCTGGGTGGAAACTAGCTTTAATAGCACACACACACACACACACACACACACACACACACACACACACACACACACGCATATATATATATATATATATATA